>JBAIZL010000006.1:48920449-48995449 GCA_036971475.1 Prosapia bicincta
CGTATTACCACTAAAATCTATTTCCTAAAAGTAACTTAGTAAGAAAAACTTGTTTTAATAATATAAAAGATTTGTTTAACAAGATTATAGAAACGTATTACCACTAAAATCTATTTCCTAAAAGTAACTTAGTAAGAAAAACTTGTTTTAATAATATAAAAGATTTGTTTAACAAGATTATAGAAACGTATTACCACTAAAATCTATTTCCTAAAAGTAACTTAGTAAGAAAAACTTGTTTTAATAATATAAAAGATTTGTTTAACAAGATTATAGAAACGTATTACCACTAAAATCTATTTCCTAAAAGTAACTTAGTAAGAAAAACTTGTTTTAATAATATAAAAGATTTGTTTAACAAAATTATAGAAACGTATTACCACTAAAATCTATTTCCTAAAAGTAACTTAGTAAGAAAAACTTGTTTTAATTACTTCTGTAACACGAAAAAATTATTATGAATAATTTATTATTACGAAAAATTAGAAACAAATTCTGTTCACTCACAACACGCGGTTCGTATGATTATTATTAAAGCAGTTGGTCCTTCGCTTAGTCTTATCTCCAAAATCATGTGTAAAGTTTAAAAACACTGCTTTTATTCATTTATAACGTTTAATGTATTATTAAATTAATTTTCTTCAAAAATGTTAATAAAACAACTCTATTACAGCTTTTAGTTTTTATGTTTTTAAATTTTATTCATATTTTTTTACTTATATTAACGGGGTTTTTTTGCTCTACAAGTTTCTTTAATTTATTTAGTATTAACTACAAAACATGTACATATAAAACAGTTAAAAACATACACAAAACTCACAAATGAATCATTTATTGACTCGTACGCGTTTCAATGACAAAGTCTCAGGCCAACAATCAACAGTATCGGTCGGCTTCTTAGGTGCTGTCAAGCGACGGTGTACAGGAATGTATCGCTCTCGGCCAAACCAGAAAGCCTGGGTTCATTTCGTCTTCTTGTTTACATTGAAAAAAAATGGCAATTCACTTAGGGCATAGATTACTTAAGGTACTGACTGCAACAGCTATTACTCGGGACAAAGGGAACCAAAAATTCAACAACAATGCTAAAATATTTTCTTCTGCAAATATTAATTTTCAAGAACGATATACTGTATATATATATTATTTATTTATGTATATATATATATATATATATATATATATAAATATTGCAATATGTATTCTTGTGTATTAATAAAGAGCATGAGTCAAAATACAAATACAAGAATTATAATTGAATTTACAATTCATGTTACAATAGTTTGAATTGTAAATTCAATTACAATTCTTGTATTTGTATTTTGACTTATGTTCTTTATATATATATATATATATATATATATATATATATATATGTGTGTGTGTGTGTGTGTGTGTGTGTGTGTGTGTGTGTGTGTGTGTGTCTCTACCTGTTTGTCTGTCTGTCTTTCGTGGATAGTGTGTGTGTGTGTGTGTATGTTTGTTTGTTTGTGTGTGTGTGTGTGTTTGTGTGTGTGTGTGTGTGTGTGTGTGTGTGTGTATGTGTGTGTGTGTGTCTGTATGTCTGTCTGTCTGTCTATCCGTCTTTCTGTCTATCTGTATGTCTGTCTTTCTATCTGTGTGTGTGTGTGTGTGTGTCGGTCTATTTGTCTGCTGTGTGTGTGTGTGTGTGTGTGTGTGTGTGTGTGTGTGTGTCTCTACCTGTTTGTCTGTCTGTCTTTCGTGGATAGTGTGTGTGTGTGTGTGTGTATGTTTGTTTGTTTGTGTGTGTGTGTGTGTGTGTGTCGGTCTATTTGTCTGCTGTGTGTGTGTGTGTGTGTGTGTGTGTGTGTCTCTACCTGTTTGTCTGTCTGTCTTTCGTGGATAGTGTGTGTGTGTGTGTGTATGTTTGTTTGTTTGTGTGTGTGTGTGTTTGTGTGTGTGTGTGTGTGTGTGTGTGTGTCGGTCTATTTGTCTGCTGTGTGTGTGTGTGTGTGTGTGTGTGTGTGTGTCTCTACCTGTTTGTCTGTCTGTCTTTCGTGGATAGTGTGTGTGTGTGTGTGTGTATGTTTGTTTGTTTGTGTGTGTGTGTGTTTGTGTGTGTGTGTGTGTGTGTGTGTGTATGTGTGTGTGTGTGTCTGTATGTCTGTCTGTCTGTCTATCCGTCTTTCTGTCTATCTGTATGTCTGTCTTTCTATCTGTGTGTGTGTGTGTGTGTGTGTGTGTGTGTGTGTGTGTGTCTGTCTGTCTTTGGGAAACCAAAGGCCCACTACTATAGGTTTGGTCACTTTATATTTTAAAAAATCTATCAAAAATAATTTCGAAATCTTGTTGCTGTTCATGACGAGCTAGTTGTAAATTACTTATTACACTTTTGATATTACTTGCGACCAGAGTTTTTGTTAACTAAAGTTATTAAATTGTTAACTTACACTTGAAGGAAACGTTTTCGTCTTTCGACTTCAAAAATAATTTATCAGCCCCATTTACATTTCTAAGACGTTTTGAGCCTTAGCTACACTCACGTCATACGCTTAAGGACAAGTAGCATAAGAACTAAATAGACTTGTATTTCTTTTTAACTAATTTTTACAAGTATATGATGTTAATCCTGCATATTAATAAAATATCACATATAGGAATTAAATACTCATGCACATCGCGAGAAACGTATGCTTAGGACGGGAAGGACTAAGGTTACGTTATTACTTTAGCCCCATATTTATATATATCTTGTATGTGTTATTCGTGTTACCTATATTTATTCTGAATCTAAGAATTTCCTTTATAAACTTTACCATTACCGAATAGTTTAAAAATAGATTTTTTAGAGATTAAACAAAAACTAATTAATTTATATTTACATTGATTATTGCAATATTTAAATACCAAACATGGCTGCTATCTAAAAGTTTGTCAATAAACATAGCTTGTCAAATACTTGATCTGAAAACACAAAGCATAGTAAATTATTTAAAACCACCAGTGAATGATAGAAGGGAATTACTTCTACTATAAAAATACACACAAAATGTAAAACGACCGGGTTTGTTATTATTTATATGTTTTAAAGCAAACCAAATGAAAAGTATCTCAGGGATTCTATTGTGCATGACGATTGGCGAAGCCTTAACGTTTTCATTAAACAATATAACTATCTGCAGTGCTTAAATACGGAAACTTACTGAGACAAATGTTTCAACATTCCGCACACATTGAAAACGTATTTTATAAATATATTAAAATTTAAAATTTTAGAAAGTTGAGAAGAGACCAAGTCTTGTTTGTCATGCCTCTGAGGATGGTTGCTTTGTAACAAAAACGTCCATTAGGTTGGAATAGAAATATGTGTTGTTAGATGTTTTTCATTGTTATTTAATAATATATTAGGTTATTTGTATTTAATAGGTTATGTATTTAATAAATTATAAACTATTAATTTCTTTGTTTCAGTGAAGAGTTTCTTTCTATGATTCCAGATAAATTACAGCAATGAGAAATGTTATTCCATCTAATTAATGTGACGACATTGATTAATGGCATCTGACTAATTACTATCTTAAATTTTTATTTATTTATTTATTTTAGTAAAAGTTTAAACTAAAATTTCAATACAATATGTAATTGTTTTTTTTTCAATTCCTCCTCTTAGTTGACATCCTAACTATATATATTTATATATAAATTGTTAAAATTTTAAATCTTTAACAAAATATTTTAACATTTGTTGATTCCATCTTCGGGTGAGCTACTAGTAATCACTTACAACTATTTAAAAAAATGTTTTAACTTGCCTATAGTAGCTACTGTCTGGGTTGACAAAGGGACACATCTCCCGAAACGGCCGTCCTCAACAACAAAAAAAGTAAGTGCTACTATAGGCAAGTTAAAACATTTTTTTAAAAAGTTGTAAGTGAAAATATTTTAATCTATCCACACAAGTTCAAATACATTTTTTTAAACTTATCGTGGAGACACTTCATGTTAATAATTTTTTTCAAATAATAATTCATTAATTAAATTTAATGATCTAATTTTCATTTTATAAGGGAGAAAATTTTTTCACAAAAGGGGCAATGCATGCAATATAGTTATTTCGTCAAATTTGGCTATATTGTCCAAAAGTTAGTGAATAAATATAACTTCATAAAACAGCTGATTTTATGTTGTAGGTTATGTGAAATAGCAGCTTTTTAATGAATAGGTTATGTTACTTTATTAATAGTAATTGTAATTATTTAATAAAAAGTTAATAAAACAAAAGATTTTCTCTGTTGGCCTAAGTCAGGAATTGATTTTAAGACATTTACTTGTTATTAAATAATATCTCAAAATCTAATCGAATTGCGATTCAGTTATATTTTGTTGCTTCGAATCGTCGTGATAGGGATATGTAAAGCAACCACGTAATGCCCTAATCTCTTTTCAAGGTCACTTGATGAGTTTCCAAACGCGTTTTAATGCTTTATAGATTAACAATTAAGACGTTTTGGAAATATTTCTACTAAATACGACGTTAAACTACTCATAGCTTTTAATTCAGTTGTCTCAATAGGTTCGATATTTAATTTATCTATAAAGTTCTACATTACAATCGATAATTTCTTTTACCTTCATATCTTTATGAAACAAAAACGTTTACCATTTCCTATAGGCTTTCACAGCATGTGTTAGAGCTGTGTTTTTTCCCTTTTCCTCTCCCCTTGGTATTTTCAAACAAGTTTTTAGCATTCTATTTGATTTAGATACGAAAATTTTTAAATAAAACACATAGTAATTTTTTTAATACAATTTTGTGTGTTTCAAAGTTAAAGTTCTCAACTACGGGCATTTAAGACAATTTTGCTTTACCTTGCTGTCTTGAAATCATTACTTTTTCTTGTAACTATTGCAAACTTACATCACAATTACAACTTGTTCTTAGTTTAGTCATAGTACTTCAAAGAATGTAACATAAGAAAAATGTTATTGTTATATCAATAAAGTATTTCTATCACTTTGCCAAATATTCTACTTTGCCAAAAATGCTAGCAATACGGATGGATATAGATATGTAGATATATAACTAGATAAATAGAAAGATAGATAGATAATTAGGTAGATAAACATGTGTATAAAGAGAAAGGTTAAAGCGAATGAAGAAAAACATTATTGGTGATACCTATAAAACATAGTTAAATTGGTTCAACTGTTACACTTTGAACAACTAAATGAGAAAAACAAAGTAAATTCTCGATTATTAACAGCAAGTGGATTATCCACTCCTTCCAAAAGGAGAGGAGAAAGGTAACCACTCTCTGCTAAAAGTATAAGTTCCTTTAATAGAACTGTTATGTTTTATATTTATTTTTATAAGGTGTAGGTTATGTTGATCCTAAGTTAGATATGAATTACATACAACAATTCACCTTCATCTAAAATAAATATCAACCTATGGATTCATCATATTAAATGTTTATCTTCGTATAAAACGTTATCCTCTGCTAGAATAAACAATTAATATGTTAGAGTAAACCATTATTCTGCTAGAGTAAACAATTATTCTGCTAGAGTAAACAATTATTCTGCTAGAGTAAACAATTATTCTGCTAGAGTAAACAACTATTCCGCAAAAGTAAACAATTATTCTGCTGGAGTAGACAATTAATCTGCTAAAGTAAACAATTATTCTGCTAAAGTAAACAATTATTCTGCTAGAGTAAACAACTATTCTGCTAGAGTAAACAATTAATCTGCTAGAGTAAACAATTAATCTGCTAGAGTAAACAATTAATCTGCTCGAGTAAACAATTAATCTGCTAGAGTAGACAATTAATCTACTAGAGTAAACAGTTATTCTGCTAGAGTAAACAATTAATCTGCTAGAGTAAACAATTAATCTGCTAGAGTAAACAATTAATCTGCTAGAGTAAACAATTAATCTGCTAGAGTAGACAATTAATCTACTAGAGTAAACAGTTATTCTGCTAGAGTAAACAATTAATCTGCTAGAGTAAACAATTAATCTGCTAGAGTAAACAATTAATCTGCTAGAGTAGACAATTAATCTACTAGAGTAAACAGTTATTCTGCTAGAGTAAACAATTAATCTGCTAGAGTAAACAATTAATCTGCTAGAGTAAACAATTAATCTGCTAGAGTAAACAATTAATCTGCTAGAGTAAACAATTAATCTGCTAGAGTAAACAATTAATCTAATACAGTAAACAATTAATCTGCTCGAGTAAACAATTAATCTGCTAGAGTAGACAAATAATCTACTAGAGTAAACAGTTATTCTGCTAGAGTAAACAATTAATCTGCTAGAGTAAACAATTAATCTGCTAGAGTAAACAATTAATCTGCTAGAGTAAACAATTAATCTGCTAGAGTAAACAATTAATCTGCTAGAGTAAACAATTAATCTGCTAGAGTAAACAATTAATCTGCTAGAGTAGAATGAAGTAGAATAGGGAGTAAAAAGTGCTACACATCAGACTACAGTTATACGTTGCAAGTGGAAACTCTGAAAGTTTGAAGATTGCTCTCTTTTTTACTACCTTATGGTGGCGGATAGTTTTACTACCACTCGCATATGATGTAACATGGCAGGACTCCAAGAACCAAATTCCTTCCTTCTATTCCTTCCTTTCTCAACATTAGCACATATATTTAGTTTCTGTTAGCTTGGTGTTAGAACTAAGGCACTTAGCTTCCTCGTATTTTTTTATTTAAATATTTTTGAAGCTATAGGCGTATATTACACAGTAAACTAAATTTGTAATAGAGCCATCAGGGATGTAAAAGGGTTGCCATTGAAACAATATATGTTATTTCCTGTGGCTTCCACAGTTTTATAAAACAAGGAAGTAAGTATTCCACGCATGGGAATCTAGAGATAGCCTACTTCCTTGCCGGATGTAATTTGGTCATGTAGAGGGCCCTACCTAAGCAGCTATTATGAGCCATAATTTAGTTATTGATATATTTTAAGTTATAAGTTTTATATATTTATTTTTGCTCAACTTGATTTTTATACTTAGTTTTTCTCATCTTTGTTTTTTAATGGTTATTTCAATTCTTTCATAAAAATTTCTTTGGTTTGGTTTTTTTAATTTTCATTCACGTGACTTATATGTGATTTCTAATGAAGTTTATAGGTTGAACGCTCGCGGAAAAGAGTGTACAAGCTATATTAGATTACAAGAGTGACATACTGCAAACTTTGGAGTATCCTGGAAGTAACTGGAATAACATTAATAGCTTGTTTACAGACTCCAAGCAGAACCGTCCTTAGGGTGGAGCGGCCTCTTCAGCACTCGCACTAAGGAAGGCCTTGCAGCGCTAAAAAAGTTTTGGGTGAATGAAAATGGGCCATATAATAATATACATACGTGGCTAAAGTATCTGTCTAATTACCCATGCAATATGTTAAGTTATTGGTTAGTGACAAAACCTTCGAACAGAGGTATCGACATCGCGATTAAAAGAATGCAAAACATCGATTGATAGCGGCGGCGTTTCATTCCTGGCGATATGGCTTGTTTTGAGCTGAAATTACTTCATCAAAAAAGCTGTAAACATACATGGAATTTCAAAAAATTATCGGTGGAGACCACTTTTTTAAAAAGGCTTCGCAAAAAACGTTTTCCCCCACTCCTCGGATTTGCTAAGGACGGGTCTGACTCCAAATCATCGCTTGTCTGTACACAAGTAGTTTGGCATACAATGTTTAATACTATGATATAAATACTACTTTCTTTCTATCATAACGTTTTATATAAATCATTTGCATATTACTAGTACTTGAAACCAAAGCCTTACATAAAGCGTTCTTTTTTCTCATTTAACACTTAATGGTTACTTCTTTAGAAAAGAAAAGATATGCTATTTGTTTGATAAAACTAAAAGATTTTTACCACAAAGAAAAATCCGCTCCAAAACTTTAGACCAAGAAGAGATCCTAATTTTACTGACGTCGGAAGCAAACCCTTATTGCTTATTTTGGCAGTGGAAAGTTTTTGTACGACAAAGTTTCTTAAACTGGGTGTTTTAATGTTGCTCAACCCAAACAGAAATCAGTCAAATTCTCCAGGCAACACAAAGTGTAAACTTTAACTCTTCAAGCTGGTTTTATAAATCTGGCGCTATTCTAAACTCACGTAGCGCGTGACATTCTAAACTCGTGCTTAACATCGTCACGCTACCACAATATGAACAAATCGAGAGACGTGAAAGACGAATATAATCCGAAAAAAAGTCATATAAACAAAACATTTCTAAAGGGAATTCTTACATAGGTCAACAAAGACAAACTTTATTTTAGTTACTTTGTACTATTACTAAATAATCACAAATAATATAAACAAGGTACCATAATCTATGCTTTGAAACAGCTGCTCTACCACATAACCTTTAAAATGAAATCAGCTGTTTTATAAAATCATATATCACTCATTTTAAACGAAATAACTATATTGCCTACCCTGCCCTTTTTCTAAAACGTTTTTCTCCCTTAAAACTAAAATTTATTCATTAAATTTAATTATTGAACTTA
Source organism: Prosapia bicincta (assembly GCA_036971475.1). Classification (NCBI taxonomy): domain Eukaryota; kingdom Metazoa; phylum Arthropoda; class Insecta; order Hemiptera; family Cercopidae; genus Prosapia; species Prosapia bicincta. The sequence goes on from JBAIZL010000006.1 coordinate 48,928,965, forward strand.
TCTTAGAAAATCACTATTAGACTCAAGAGCCATCCGCTACAAGTTTAAAAAAAAAGTTTTTGAACAGGAGTGGATGAACAAAAAGTATTTTATTGACGATTGATTATTTCAACAAGATAAGGAGAATGTGAGATAATATGAGGAATTGAATAAATCCGATGTCTTGAATGTAGTAGTATAGCCCAGGGGTCTCCAACCTACGGCCCGCGAACAGATTTTTTCTGGCCCGCGGAAAGCTAGTTTATTGAAAAAATTTTTATTTGATAATATATTTCCTTTTAAGCATTTTTACCATTAAGTATGAGTACAGTAGTCGTCTCTCACTTGCCACTTTATTTGACCACTTGGAATATTGTTAGAACTTGAGTGCACTAAGCACTGCTACCTCCTCCAAGGATTACTTTTTAGAAATCACGTCTAAGCTACGTCAAGAGTTTGACAACCACTTTGAAGAATTTGACCGTGCAGCAGGATCTACCTACAAGTGTGAGCAGACTTTTTAAAAAATGACGTTTGTTAAATCTAAATACAGATTGATTGTCAGACGAGCGTTTGAAGTCAATCCTAATGATCGGAACTACAAAATTTAATCCTAAATGGGCTGAAATTTTAGGTGGCAAACAAATGCAATCGTCTTACTAAAAAATATTTGTTCTTTTTAAGCTTTACACATGTTGTAAACTCATGTATTGTCAAGTTTTCTATAAAATTCAATAGTGTGCATTTTGTAGTAAATTGAAAAGATTTGGTTTTTTATCCTGTGTTTTCATTAGGCCTACTTAAAAACTCTTTCTACAGAACAACTATTATTTTATGGCACATATAATTATTTTTTTTCACAGTTTTATTTTACAATCACGTAAAGAATTTTCGTTAGCCAAGATCAAAGATATATAAGGAAATACAGCAACTTAAATGATTAGGCAAAAAAATCCCAAAAAAACCCATTTAGGTCTTGATTAGAAAAAATGTTGTAGGTGTATGTGGGAGGGGTAAATTTTCTGCACTGAAATATTGCCGGCCCGCCTTTACTCCAAAAGTTTTCAATGTGGCCCTCGAGTAAAGAAGGTTGGAAACTCCTGGTATAGCCCTTTAACAATAACTCTGTCGAGTGGCACTGAGCTATACGTGGATAGCTCCAAATTTTATTTTTATAATTTCACGTCAATAGTAGATGAAAAATTTGTATTAATTTGACCACTTTTCTACCATAAAATGAAATGACCTTCAAATTTTGTAGCTCCTGAAGACTTAAATTTATTGGAATAAAATATACCTCCTGGAAAAGGTTTTGATTGGGAATTGAGGCCCAGAGCAATGTTTAAATGTATTCTAATAATAATTGTTTTGGTTAATAATTGGCAATAATAATCCAAATTAGTTACTTTATTTTAATTTTCGACCATGTAGGCCTACAGCGTTTTATGCCAACTCTCAAGTCCCACACATATGATCATAATAAAGAATAAATACTTACCTTCTTTTCTTTCTTAGTGATAATATTATTATTAGTAGTAGTAGTTAAATAATTATAATAATTAAAATAAAAATGTTTATTACTTATTTTTCAATTGTTCCTTTTTGATAATCAACATAAAGAGGGCACTAATATCTGAAATGACGAAGAAATACAAATTCACTTATTGGCATGCCCTTTTCGTCAAAAACGTGATTATTTATCTTGAGACCAAAATCCAATTCTTTCTGTTTGGAGTCCCTGTCCCACCCGGAGTTAAAATTTTTAGGTTCACATTCCGTTGGAAACAATTGCCCGTATATGGCCGAGGGGCCCCACGTTGGTGATCATAGTCCAAAAGGTTGAGAGCATATGTCATATCATGTGATAGGTCTAACTATTAACAATTAGAAACTTTACATGGACCTAGAAATCATTTAACAAACTATTTTCTCGAATAACAATTTGAAATTTAGAGGCAACATATATTTGTCTATAATTGCTATTTGCATTAAGTTTGTACTGATTGCAGTTTCAAAAAATTTATCACGCTAAGTCATCACAGACTTTAAACCTACATCTGGGACGCTACTCGTTCCAGTCGTGGGACATTATCAAGATCAAACGTACGAGGATTGGTTAATTGGTGAATATAAGGAGTAGCATATCATTGAAATGCTAAGACTGTAAATTTTCGTTTTTACGCATCACACATTTATTTAGTAAATTTTAATAACTCAAAAAATATCTTGAAAATGTTTATTCAAAGAGCTGTTATAGATTGTGTGTTGTTCTGCCTGGAGACAGAAATCCCGACTATTAAACATTCTCTACGATGACAAAATCTTTAATTTTATATTTATTAAATTGTTGACAAGTTTTTTCATAGCTACGTTAACAAGTTTATAAGTTACAACTAGTAACCAAATAGGATTTTTAGGTTAAACTCTTAATAGGTAATTGGTTATTTATTATATAAATTCGTTAATTTAGTTCTTGATTAAATTTTGTAATTGTGGTGTTTTGTTAATTTTATTATTTTCCATACTGTCACATACTTATTCCTAGGTTTTTCGTGTTTTTTATTGAACAAACGCCTGTCGTCTACTTTTTTATGGCATTTGTTTTTCGTGTTATAAAGCATTTTCTAAAACGCAACTCATACTTTTAGACACCTTAAAATTATACTCTCACAGAAAGCCGTATAAATGTCAACCCATTTATTTTAATCGAAACATCTGTGTACATAATAAATTACCAAGAGATATTAGTTTGCAGGAATGCTTTTATAAATATCTATTTGTAACATTTCATATTGAAATGTTAGTTCAAACATTAGCTTCCTCGTTCAGTTAATGTGAGAAGTGTCCCGATTCCGTGTCGGCCATACTGTCAGCATTGTGAAGTTGCGTGTATTCTAACAATATTTTCTTAGGCATAATTACACTGCTTGTTTTTATTTATTTTTTTTTTGTATACTAAAATTGTCGTTTAATAGTGTAAAAATAAAGTAGGCTGACCACTAGAGCAACTAAAGGCTGAAAGGCAAGCTGCAATCGTAAGTATTTCAATGTTTTGGGTTTAATTTTATTTATTATTTCCACGTATATAATAAAAAACAACAAACAATGATTCAGTAGTAACAATTGCACTGTTACATAGCAACAGGCATTAAAATCTATTAATACAATTTAAAAAGTATTAAATGTCACGCCGAAACATTTGTTGTATGGTCCTTCATACTTATTTACTTTAAATGTGTTTAGTAAATTATATATATATATATATATATATATATATATATATATATATATATATATTAGGGGGCTGTATGGGCAAATGCCCCTATTCATATTTAAACAAATTTTAAACTTTTGCTACTAATTTTATTTTTTATGTTTGTTTACAAATCAAAATCATTTGTTTATCATTGCAATGTATAAGCTACACATAACCTGCTTTCCTACTGTTAAAATATTTGTTTGTTTACAAATCATAATCATCAGTTTTTCATTGCAATGTATACACATAACCTGCTTTCATACTGTTAAAATATTTGTTTGTTTACAAATCATAATCATCAGTTTTTCATTGCAATGTATACACATAACCTGCTTTCATACTGTTAAAATATTTGTTTGTTTACAAATCATAATCATCAGTTTTTCATTGCAATGTATATACATAACCTGCTTTCATACTGTTAAAATATTTGTTTGTTTACAAATCATAATCATCAGTTTTTCATTGCAATGTATACACATAACCTGCTTTCATACTGTTAAAATATTTGTTTGTTTACAAATCATAATCATCTGTTTTTCATTATAATGTATACATATAATCTGTTATTTGTTTGTTTACAAATTATACTCAGCTGTTTTTCATTGCAATATTTTTCCTATGGAAAGTTCCTCAATACCCTAAAAATGTGGTAAATTGAGAAAAACCTATATTTTTCCTCGCTCCTTCTTGTCAGTACCTTTAATTTGACCCATCTCTCAGCTCTGAACGACCTTCTAAGCTCCCACAAACTTTCTCTCATAATTCGGCTTACGAAATTATATATTAAGACTAGGTGCTTGTAGGGGCAAAAGTCCCTATTCATATTGAATCAAATTTAAAACTTTTGTACCGTAATTTAATCTTTTAATACAAATGAAATTTAATATAATTCAAGTTTTTCATAACAAAATTTCCTTATAAACTATATTTTTTGTGAATGCGTTTTCAATTTTATTTTTTTAACCAATCCTATTATCAATATGTATCTTTAATCCATCTTGAGATTTTACTCGACCTAATGCAACATAAAGTTGATCATGTGTAAAAACAGATTTGTTTGATCAATTAAAGCCCTGCTCTTAAGAATGTTTGATTCTGAACCTTATTTATAGTTATTGATTATTCAAGTTTTAAATAAAATTGGTTCCTTTTCATTTGAAATGGCATGTTAGACATGACAGATGTTGATATTAATTTAATGCTTGATAAAAATGTGTTTTCTTTTCCATAACCAGTGATTATTTCTAATTTAATACACTTGTCAAACATATCTAGTACGATAAGACGTACTCCATTAACTAAACCTGATCCCAAGTTTATATTTCTAATTAATTTCTAATACTGTTAAAATATTTGTACTCAGCTGTTTCTAATATAATATTTGTACAGCTGTTTCTCAGTTGAAATATTTGAAAATCATATTCAGCTGTATTTCATTGCAATGTATTTCTTTTGGAGATTTTGGTCCCAAGTTCCTCAAAACCCTATAAATGTGGTAAATTGAGAAAACCCCATATTTTCCCCTCTCCTTCGTGTCAATATCTTTGATTTGAGCTATCTCCCAGCTCTGTACGACCTTCCAAGCTCTCACAATTTTTCTCTCAAAATTCGACTTACGAAATTATATCTATGGTTATATTTCCATAAAACGTTCGTTTATTATAATAATATATTAGGTAAATAGTATTTAATTCACTTTCCGTAAGCTAGAACGAGAAGTACTACTTATGGGGGTCCAATCTATGACTTTCCAGTCAATGATAATTATTTTCCGATGATTAAAAAATTCCTGTGTAATTTTCAAATTATTACAATAATACGCCATCTGAAGGGAACAAAGATTTAATGGGCTTAATTTTTTTAAAGACAAATTTTACCATTAAAGATAAATTAACAAATTTCTAAAGGTTGCTATGGTAAAATATCGAGACTTAATCATTGAAGCTGTTACACCATAGTTGCACAACCAAACAAACAATATATATGTTCTACTTACTAATACATACTACGTAATTATTTCCATAGCTAACAACTGTTGTTATCACGAGGAGAATGATTCCTTGAGATTCTGAAGATAGATATTAACTTGTTTATTTCGTTTTAATTTTATAATTTAAAGAAATAGCTTTACAAAAAACAAGCGTCAATAAAATAAATAAAATTTATAAACTATAATCTATTCTAGAAATATGTTCTTTCAAAATATTTAATTTATTTGTGTTCAAGAAAAACTGTTGGCGGTATCTTAAAAAAATTGTACTTCTGTTCCTCTTGTTAAAATAAAACTAATATTCAAATACAGTATGCTGTATAACCCTTTATTTTAGAATCTTCATTTAACCATCCGTTAAATCAGACCAAATAATTGCGGTCCCGAAATGGTCCATTATCTACTGAACTTACAATATTGTTCTCGACGAGTAAAAAACGTATTAGGCTCGACACAAAAAGTTATTGTCTGCTGCAAACTTTGTATTAACTATCTAAAACGATTTTTATGTTTTCCACCGTCCTTAATAATTTTATCTTGTTACTCTCCACGTGCAAACTATCTCTCCCCACTCTCTTCTTTCAGCTCCAAATTTGATCTGTGCATTCGCTACACTTTCTTGATTTTTCTGTTTAATGGATCAAGCTCCTCATATCAATCTGTCTATCAATCAACAACTTTTCATCTTAACCAATCTTCCTCCGAAGATCTAAGTTAATCAGAAATCGTTCGACATATTTCATTGCGCCTCTTTTTCAATATTTTTTACTTTACTGTGATTATGCGCCCTTCAGTCTTCCGCGACTGTTTTTCACTTTTGGAAACTTTACTCCACATAACGTTTGTCCCAGTTTAAAGGACATGTTCATACATCTATTCACGTCCCTCATCGCTTCTGTAGCCTTCCTTACACACTTATTACTTTAAAGTTACTTACTTACTAACCAACGCCTATCCTTGGCAGGTTAGCTATTTGGCATCGCGCTGACCAGTAGAGGCGGGCGATCTCCCTGTAGTTGTCTTTTTCTTCGTCCACAGAGTTGGCTGCTAGAGCCGAACATTGGGGTAGGTGGGCTGCGTCCATCCTGGGGTGTTGGCACAGCGTACAGGCCGCATCTGCGCTTAACCCGATGAGGTGCAGATGGGCTTCCAGGTAGTCGTGGCCAGTGGTAGTTCTGAACGCAGCTACTGCTACATCTCTAGGCAAATTTCGGGGTATGGGAGAGTCTATCACCTTAGCCCAATTCTTCCCTATGCTAGCTTGCCTGTTGCGTGCTCTCTTCCAGTTGTTTACCGCTTGGTTGATTGCGGTCTTTGCAGAAGAGTAGGACTGAGTGCAAGGTGGTTGCTGGAGAGCAGTGCCGTTTTTAGCGAGGACATCGGCCTTACACGCCAACATGGCTTGGGATCCACTGCAGGTGCAAGGTTCAGCCACCTATTAAGTTGGAGAGCCTCAATCGGCATGCAGTTGTTTTCTTGCAATCAGTGTATTTACTGTTTGGGAGTGCAATTACTGCAACTTGGCAGTCTATTACAAATACAGCTTTTTGGTTCTCTCCAAGTGTTCTAGCCTTTTTGCTGCCTCATGTATTGCAGCGATCTCCCCGTCATAATTTGTGAGAGGCGCCCTAACTGCTATGGAGCCATAGAAACCCTTGGAGGCATATCCAGCTCCAGTATTCCCTGTTCCCGGCATGGATGAACTGTCACTGTATAAGTGGAGCCACTCTGCTTCTGGATATATGACTTAAATCGTCTCTAGCGCAACTATCCTCTTTTCGATATCCGATGACATGTTTTGGAATAGATTGGTTTTCCAGGCGTAGGTCTAAGAGGAACAATGTTGCTCGTGTCTGTGGTCTTCGCCTCACACCTGCTCCCTGGGTAACGCTAAATGAGCAACAGCGATAGCCGCCAGTGCACCGACCAGACATAGGCTTAACGCGAACTCCTCGACATAGAATCGGCCCTTCTAAGGGCCTGGACACATATCTTCGAATTCTCTTCGGATTACTTTAAAGTGCATCAGTCTACCGATATATTATTAAAGTCCTTATATTTCAAAAAACCCAACAATCATCTACCTGCAAATTTATTACCTGTTTACCGGAATATCGTTTATTTGCATTGGACTTACTACATGTTTTCCAAGAGTTCATTCATTTGTTTACAAGACAATATATATTTTACGTGTCATACATGAGGCCTTCTCGTGTGGTGTTATTTTTTGGTTTTGTAAATAAATGAGATTTTATTAATTTAATTTAGTAAATAATTTTTTTTTTAGAATTTAAAATTTCTTACCTCATTACGTAACTTCTATACTACTTCAAGAAGAGATAAAAACGCACAGATAAGTTGGATTTTCTAATTGTATATTTCCTGTCATAAGATTAATCTCAGACAATTATGAAAATGAGTTCGTATATAAGACTACTTTAATTATTGTAAATTATTGTTCAAGTTTTTACCACCTTGGATAATTCGTTTGTAACACTAAGTTAGGAACGACTAGTTTCCACTTAGAAGAGCTTTGGGTAATGCTAAAGAAAAGATTACTAAATCGACTTTTATTTAGCGCGTTATGCTGAAACCTATCCATTGCAAGAAAATCACTTAATACATTTTAATGCTATTTATAGTGATCAGACAGTCTGACTGATTGTAGCGAGAGATAGAAAGGATTTGTGAAGGCTTGTGGAATTAGGGACATTAAACCATATATAGGCCGCAGGATATAAGAGGATGATAGCATTACGTGTATAGGGGCACGTGCTCCAAGTAAAGCTGTTCTCTATGGGGGTGGGCATAAAGAGATGCCTAACCATTACACCTTGAAAGAAGGATGCAACTAGATCCTGCCTGGTAGCCTTCAAATGACCAAACTTCAACTAACCAAAACGTATGCAACTTTCAACTAACCAAAGTAAAGAGCACGGACTTCAACTAACCAAAGTTCACGAACTTCAACTAACCAAAGTATAGGGACTTCAACTGAAAGAAATGTTGCGGGGGTTTTTATTGCTGTTCCTACTGTTTACAATTATAATAAGGTATTTTACTATCTATGGTCTAATAACTAAACGAAAGTGCACGGACTTCAACCAACCAAAGTACAGGACTTCAACGGAAAGAAATGTTGCTGGTTATCTTATTGCCGTTCCGACTATTTACAATTATAATAACATACTTTACTATCTATGGTCTAATAACTAAACGAAAGTGCACGGACTTCAACTAACCAAAGTTCACGGACTTCAACTAACCAAAGTACAGGACTAAAACGGAAAGAAATGTTGCTGGTTATCTTATTGCCGTTCCGACTATTTACAATTATAATAAAATACTTTACGATCTATGGCCTAATCAAACCGAATAATATTGCTGCATTGCATTTACTTTAATAACGATAAAGTTAAACCGTAGTATTTTGAGAAATAATTTAAAGGTAGTAATAAATACTAAGTTTAGATATTTACAAATCTATTACTTCCCATTTATTAACTTCAAGTTGTGCAATGAACGCCTGCTGAACGGCAAAACTATAGCCCTCAATATTTCTTTCAGTTAAAGTCCTGTACTTTGGTTAGTTGAAGTCCGTGCACTTTAGTTAGTTAAAGTTCGTGCACTTACGATTATTTAACTGTTGCGTATTTTGGTTAGTTGAAGGTTGCGTACATTTTGGTTAGTTAAATTTTGGTCATTTGAAGTCCTTGCCAAGGATAGGACGAAATGACCATCTATTACTGGGCAACAAGCGGTCGTGAACAAGGTCGCTTATCTGGAAGGGGCCTGCTCTTAATGTTTGTCTTAGCCGCTCCCTGGTCTAAAGAGTAAAGGAAAATATTAGGAGCAGGAAATTAGGAATAGAGTTGTGATAAAATAGTGAATGAGAAAATGATAAACATAGAATTCCATCAAGGGATATGTAGGAAAAACTCATTTCCTGAAAATTATAAAAGAAGGTACGGAGTACGAAATTACGTATTTAGTTAAAATAACTTACTAAATTATGTTCAAGTTACCATGAATAGTTTACGGACACAAAGATCCAATGAAAAAATAAACAGAAGAAAGTGTTTTTTTGCAACAAAGACCTTGCCTTGAGCAGTTGACCATCACTACAAAGAATAACACTTCAGTTATCCGATTGACTAAGATTTTGTTAGTTAGGAATTACACTACCTTTACAATTACTGAAGTATACGAACATTAGTTATTTTACTTCATTTATAGATAAAGTCCTAATCTTGAAGGATTTAAATTTTTCCTAATCCTTTCCTTTTAACATGTGAAATCATTTCCTAACCCAACCTAACCTAACCTAACCTAACCTTTTACGTTATCAGGAAAACATAAATTATTTACTCAAAAATTTCTTTAAACAGTTCCTGTTTACTATTCAGTAAATTTCAAAGCAGTAAATGAATCATTTGTCTTCTAAATCTGGGTTTATTTATTCTACTAGCAGCCATATATAGCATGTAATTTTAAAAGTTTAATTGCATCTTGGCGACCGCATATTCCAAAAATAATTGTGAATGTTTTTTTTCCTGAACGGTTAAATTATAGTCGTAATACCTTTGTCACAATTTAAACTTATAAAATGTTTAGAAATTGGTATTTAATGGGAAATATTATTATAATATGGGCTATTATTAATATTTTTGTTCTAAACTGAAACTCTTCGTAGTCTATCTTTCTTTTTTCGATATTTCCCTTAGATTAGTCTTTAAATTCTTATAAACATCGTGCGTTTGTCAACAGAGCTCCGTTTTTTTCTAAAATACTCAACCCTTAACCTCGTCTTGTAATGTTAGTGAGTGCAAATCCGGGCTTTGGGCTGCACTCATTAAAATATTTTTTCAACAGCCTCACGTTTTGTTCTATATTCTCATGTTTTTCTATATCCATGGCATTATCTACAAGAAAACTAACAGTAAAAGCAACAAGAAGGAATGTCGAATATATTTCATTATAAGTATGCACAGAAAGTACTGTAGGGGTGCTATTAATTTTTACAAGTATAAAGGAAAACAAAATTAATTTTCATGGAATAGACTTTTTAAGCCATGAAAATATATTAAACAGTATTATATATACATATTATATATATTATACGGTATTAGAAGCAAAATTTAACAAATTTTAAGATAATTCTCATTTTAATACTTCAACGTTTATCAAAACAACAAGTATATAACATTAAAAGTTAAACAAATTTCCTGACGTCAGACATTTCAGTTATATTATAAACTATTTACTGAAATAAATTTAAAACCTATTGGCCTAACTCGTCAACACAAGTAGTATCTTATGAAAATTATTAGATTTTAAAATAATTTTTAAGAATGGGTGTATTCAATTGTCATTACGTCAAACTAAAATTAGTTTCAAACCGCTAGATAGACATCGATCTGGGCTCTTACCTTATTATAAATATGAAAATTATTGAAGATCTGCAGCTACTTGATTTGTTTAGGAATTATTGTTCAATGGTTTTATTCTTTAATATATTTTATTAAAAAGAAAAAAAATTGAAATATGCCTATATATTTTGAATTGGTACAAAATTTGTATTTTACATCTACAGAATTCACCAACGTATCTCAACCGAGTTTAAAATTAAACTCCAGTGCTATTGCTAACAACCGGTCCTTTAAGATCTGCTCCAGGCTCCGTGGCATGGAGACGTGTAACTGGCAAGGGAAGCACCGTATTTTTCCTTTTAAAATGTTCCTTACTTTTTCATTCTTCTTTCACTTGATTCAACTAAATTCTTATATTCAAACTAAGACATACACCTTTAATAACTTGACTTTCGAACCGTGTACAAATTTCTTTCTGGGTAACGACTTATAGGCAACGCTCCACGACTACACCCGATGCTGCCGCTCCAAGTCCTAAAACGATGCAGACTAGGATTTCCCTCTTCGCCCTTTCATAGTTTCAATTCCTCATTGCGTAACTGGAAATTTATGAATTTTTAGAAACATTGATGAACAAACAGAATGACGCACGTCGTCCTATTCCGTCTTTATTCTAAGTATTTCCTTGTTAAGCTACTTTCTTTCCTTGTATATAATCTATATATATATATATATATATATATATATATATATATATATATATATATATATATATATATACATACTAACATTTAGTCTTAGGAAGTATGTGTGTGTGTGTGTGTGTGTGTGTGTGTGTGTGTGTGTGTGTGTGTGTGTGTGTGTGTGTGTATGTGTGTGTGTGTGTGTGTGAGAGAGAGAGAGAGAGTGTGTGTGTGTGTGAGAGAGAGAGAGTGTGTGTGCGTGTGTGTGTTTATGTATGTGTATGTGTGTTTGTGTGTGTGTGTGTGTGTATGTGTGTTTATGTGTGTGTGTGTGTGTGTGTGTTTATGTGTGTGTGTGTGTGTGTGTGTATGTGTGTGTGTGTGTGTGTGTGTGTGTGTTTATGTGTGTGTGTGTGTGTGTGTGTGTGTGTGTGTGTGTGTGTGTGTGTGTGTGTGTGTGTGTGTGTGTGTGTGTGTGTGTGTGTGTGTGAGTGTGTGTATGTGTGTGAGCGAGCGCATGGATATTACTAAATGAATATACAATATTGTCAATGTATGTAGGCCTATATATTTCAAGATTGTTTATATACACATTGCTTGTTCCCCTTCAATCATTATTCCTATTGCCAATGTAGTTTATTTAAGAGTATTTTCTAATATTTAAAATATGTTTAATGTATTTGTGTTTTTGAAGTTAAGGGCAACTTTAGCCGTCTGTAATAAAAAGAAACACTCTGTAATAGCTGTGAAAACCTTACTTGTAAAAGATAGATCTACAATCAAAAAACCATTATCTGAAAACTGTTGTTGGGATGAATGGGGTTGTGATACCTCAACAGGCAAGGAATGAATTCCACCCAACCCCTTTCAAAAATTTCGGGAAAAAGTAAAAACTGTTTTTAGTTTTTAATGGTTGATTTTAATAAGTTATGGCCCCGTTTGAAAAGAACCTTATTTAACATGAAGCCCTTAACTATATCAAATGTAATTTGGAGTGAGTATTCCCTTTCAAGTTGCCCAAAACTTTGAGAGTTTTTTAAGTTGTAAAAATTCCCCTTCGACCCTGTGGAAGAATTGAACCTGAGCCGTTGATTTCAACTAGTGTAATGAATAGGTTTAGTGAGTTGAATTATCTATAGCAAAACATACGGTTCCGGGAAAAGAACTACTTTGCCCATCGCTTCGTAGAGAGTTTGTCGCTCTTGCCACTACGCCGGACGTTCACTGACACAAAGGCTGGCTGTACCTGTTACTACTATCGTAAAGGTCTAAGCACTCAATGTATTACGTATGAAATTAAGTTATGCTCTTACCATGGCAGTATTGGTATACGACTATGATAAAACTTATATGGTATTTAAAATTAATCACTTTTACATTAGTTTATGACTATCCTAACTTTAATTTTGTAAATTTGTAAAAAACGTACTGAGACAGAACGTTTTCGATCGCTCCGTGGTGATCTTCATCCTTGCTGCCTTTGTCTGCTTTGATGAGTGTAATGTTGTTTAGTTGTGCTTTTTGTTTTATGTTGGCAGTGGTTTTAATTTTCATTGTTTACGTTTTTGTTGGCTATGTTTTTGTGTTTGGTTAAGTTTTTTGTGTCGTGTCGAAGTGATTCTTGGTCTTTGGTTTTTTGTATGGCTGTTTCAGTTTGTAGTATGATATCTTTATTTGTTATGTCATTTAATTTATAATGTAGGTTCTATATTAGGACTTTGTTTATTAAATTTATTTCGTGTTGTGTGGATTTAGTATTAGTGAGGTTACTGTGCGGGGGTAAACATTTTGTGTGTGTTGAGAGTATGATGTGTTTTTTGTTTTTAATAATAGATTGTACATTTGTGTGTTTATTTTTAATGTTTATTAGTTTATTTGTTGCCCAGTTATTAGTGAAGAATGATTTGTACTGCGAGTTCATGTCCGATCGTGTTGGCGAGATTTAGGTGAAGTTGGTGAAGCTTAGGGTTCAGTGAGCCTTTATTTTTGTATAACTTTTTAATGCTTTGTTATATGTAAATGATTTCCGCTTTTTGTTTAGTGATTGTAGCTGCTTTTGTGTTATTGTTAATGTTTATTTTCGCGTATGTTGGTATTATGTTTTGAATTAGGCATTGTTAATTGAATTGTATGTGGGCATGTGTTTTTCTAACCTTTAAAACCGCCTTGCTGTATTCGTGGACTGCAGTCTGTCTTGCTGTGTTAAACTTTTGAATTTTATAGACCAATACGTTAGGTGAAACTTAATCAATCACTTTTACATTAGTTTATGACTATCCTACCTCTAATTTTGTAAATTTGTAAAAGGTTTTAATCATGCTACGTATTGATATTAATTTTAAGATACTAAATATCCCTCTAAATTGTATAATTCCTTCTAATCATCTGGTTTAGTTTACTTGATTCCATTTCTTGTTTCATATCTTAAATCCAAGCGGTATTCAGATTATTAAACTGAAACAATAACTATCTATAAATGATTCATAAAATCCTTTATAGAACGGTCATCGATCTTTGAAACACAAAGCGTGGCACAGATGAAATGATTTTTCGGAGTAGAAGCATCGACAATTGAGTCGACGATGATGCTCTGGTCCTTCGATTCTATTAAAATTCTCAATTCAAGCAGTTGCTTCAATGAGACAGATGACGAAAAAACAAAAAAATTAAGAGGAATAAGAACTCCCCTAGAAAAACCGCCTCCAGAAAATCAAAACTTTGGCACTATGGAAAATGCAAATGTTCAACGCAAATGTTGAATGCGCCAAATATTCTCTCGGTACAGAAGAGGTGATTGGTCTGAACAAAAATATTACACTTTGTTGGGATGTAGCATAGAATTTTGAGCATAGCAAAGGTTGAATCTCCATTTTCAAGGTCATGGAAACAGCCTCATCAACTAGTTGACGGTTTTACAATGGAAAGGTTTAGAAAGAGCTTTAGATAAAGGATCAGTTATAACAAGTGTTTTAATCATGACAGTAGAGTAACAAACAAAATAATGAGAAATTTTACAACTTGTAATTGGTAGTGTTTTCACAACGAAATTTAGCTTTTATAGGTATTAGATATCATTTACTAACCTTAAGATTCATTGTTCAGGTAATTACTCGCTTTTTGAAGTAGTTGGGTAATGTGCATACAAATTATTGAATACAATTTGCATGTAAGGTATTACATTTTCCTGTTTTCATAATTTATATATCTCTTAAGTCAAATATTGTGTATAAAGAACAATTCAATTAATACTATTAGTTCACTCTCTCCTTATATATATATATATATAAGGAGAATGTTTAATGGAAACATATAAAATAATAGAAAATACATTAATTATGTATACATGTGATAAAAAAAGAAATTGATGAAATAATTAATGTACTTAAAATAATATTAAAACAAAATTACTTTTGCTTGCTATAATAACAAAATTACAGACAAGAAGACGGCTTGGTAATGGGTTCACCGCTATCAAGTATGATTTCCGAAATATTTTTGCAACATATTGATGAAGAAATAATAAAAATTATTAAAAAATATGATAATAATGGACAATGGTATAGATATGTGGATGATGGCCTGTACATTTCTACAAATAATGCATTAAATATAAACCTAATAATTACCGAAATAAATAATATACACAATAAAATACAGTTTACTTACGAAATAGAAAAACTTAATGCTATAAATTTCTTAGATATCACCATTCATAAGGAAAATAATAAATTAAATTTCACAATATTTAGAAAACCCACTCAAACAGGTAAAATAATACCTAATCATTCTTTCTTTGTTTCTATAATTTATTATACTGAATGAACCGAATTCCATTAAACCCGATAAATAAGTTAAAAGAACTAAACATTATTAAACAAATAGCAATACAAAATGGATATTAAAAAGAAACCAAGAATAAATTGAATAATAAAATCCTTAAAACAATGGATAATAATATAAATAACAATTATTATTCAAATAATAAGGAAATTATTTGGTCCAAATTCTTATTTACCGGTTATGAAATCAAACCAATTATAAAATTATTTAAAGACACTAATGTCAAAATAGCTTATTACACTAATAACGCAATTAATAATATAATAAATACAAACATTAAAATAAATAAAATTAATATAAACGGCGTATATAGTATTAACAGTACAAAATGTAAAAAATGTTATACAGGACAAACAAAAAAGAAAGTAAAGGACCGTTACAAGGAACATTTAAATGCATTTAAAAAACCACATATTTATAAATCTAATCTTGCAACACACTGTATAGAGAGGAATCACGATTTTCCAGATATTAGTAATATGAAATTATTTAAACACGTACAAAAAAGCTTAAAAATGAATATAATAGAAAACTTAGAGATATATAAAAATAAAATTAAGAACACACTAATAGAGGAACAAGTCCAGAGTAAATCAAAACATAATACAATCTTTAGCATATATGATGACATTTTAAAAATAAAAGATTAGGATAAAATGGAAATATTAAAGTATACTTATCTAACAGATAAGATAACTGAGACCAGGTTTACTGAGCATAGTACAATTATATTCAACAGTCTTACTCTAGTCACATAACTGGACAGTGATTTATAAATTTTGAAAATGCTAATAATGTAAATTAGTGAAAACCTTCTCACCATATATATATATATATATATATATATATATATATATATATATATATATATATATATATATATATATATATATAAATATCGCAATATGTATTCTTGTGTATGTATATATTCCTGAGCTTTGAATTGTAAATTCAATTATAATTCTTGTATTTGTATTTTGACTTATGTTCTTTATATATATATATATATATATATATATATATATATATATATATATATATATATATATATATATATATATATATATGTGTGTGTGTGTGTGTGTGTGTGTAAATATATATATATATATATATATATATATATATATATATATATATAATCTATTTTAATTTTTAATATTCCTGATGATTTTGGTACTGTTAGCCAACGAAAAGCTTTGAATTGTAAATTCAATTAAAATTGTTGTATTTGTATTTTGACTTAGTTCTTTATTAATACACAAGAATACATATTGCGATATATATATATACTCTTCTGCAGTGCATAAAATCGCAGTTCCGATGTTTCGCTAGAATCTCATCAAGCATTGACGAGGTGAACCGGACAACAGTTGAAGAGCGAGTGGAGCACTAATGAGATTCTAGCAAAACGTCGGAACTGCGATTTTATGCACTGCAGAATGAACGGATGTACTCCAGATATTAACTATTCATCATATTTTTCCATCCATGAAGGAATACGTATCAGCATTTATATATATATATATATATATATATATATATAATTATATATATATATATATATATATATAATTATATATATATATATAATTATATATATATATATATATATATATATATATATATATTGTACACATTTTTAATCGTTAATATAATACGTGTTTATTCATCCAGTCAAGTTCAAATACATTGTTTTTAACCTGTAGTGGATTACAATTGTAATCCAATCAATCAACTGATCGTATTGATCAATTGATGTTAATACTGTACAGTTTTTTTTCAAATACAGTAAACTCTCGATTATCCGTGGAATAGGGTGGCCCGGCAACGCCGGATAACGAATTCCCCGGATAATCCGCTATGAACAAATAATACGCAAAACGATCGATAATCGATTATTATACCATAAATAATGAACCCGGTTAATGCAATTCACAAATAATCTTCAGAGGACAAAATAAATAGACTACAGAAAATAATTTAAAATGTCTATGTATTATAACATGTACATTTATAAGTCTAACTATTTACAATACGTACATAAGTATATATCAAAAGTAAGTATGTATGTACATATTTAATTTCCTTTACAAATACTGTAATACAAAAAAAATCTGTCACATTCGTTTGTTTTTTTTGTGAGCATTGATTTTAGCTTTAATGTGAGATCTAACCATTTTGTCATACAGTGTTTACTTGTGTCACAAAGCCATAAAGATCGATAATGTATATTACAGATATGGATAATGCATATATCACGTCCTAGACTATTTATAGCCGAGATTAGCTGACATTTGTTTACAATCTTATGATACGCATTAGGTTTCCATTGATTTCGGGTGTCCAAGAATTTTGTCATTGTCTCTTATATACAGTAGTCTGCTCGCCATTTTATTTTGCTGGCCCGCGTCGGGATGCTTCCCTTTCAATGTAAAAATTAGTACGTACATATTTACATATCTATTCCCTTCATCTTAACTTCTATTAAGCCTTATATGTATTTACGCCGTAATTCACCGTTTGGAAATTTAAACATATGAATCTGATTGGAATAAAAACTGGGTATATATAAAACAATGGCAGACCCCGGATAATCCGCAAACCGGTTAAACCGCCCACGGATAATCGGGAGTTTACTGTATTTGTTCATTAATTAAATTTAAAAAGTTCTTGTCTCGATCGGATTCGAACTGAGTTATTACATTGTTAAAAGTTTGCACTGAGCCATCGTTCCTATAGGTAGTAATCAGTTACTCAAAGATGCATATGAAATTATAAAAGAAAGGTTTTTTACAATAATGAAGCATTAAAAGAGATGAATAGAATAAGAAATTATAGATTACCATCAGTTTCATAGATTTAAAACTTTAAAAAATTAAGCCAATAAAAAGTAAATAACAAAAATAATAGTGCAACACCATATTCTGTATAAAGAGGAAATGAAAAAATTGCAAGGAAATTCACATTCTATTTTGCACTTAATAATGTGATTCTGTCATATGAGTAATTATAAAATAAAAAGTAACTAAAATAAAATTTTCTTTGTTGATCTTAGTAAGAATGGACTTTAAAAAATGTATGTTATATTACTTGTTTTTAGTTTAAATGGGCTAAGTTGAAGTATTATATTGTACCATCTATCCATGCTACTTTAAAAGTTATTCATCCTAAAGCAAACTTCATTGATAGTTCAATGGTAGTTCATTGGCAAGCTTCATTCGGAAGTTCATTAAAATTAACTGTTACCAATTCAATATCACAAATACTTGGAATATGGTTCATGTAAGCATAACATGAGCATAATTTCTGAGCTACATCCTGAGAATGCTTTTTAATTGGTAAATTTATTATTATATAGCTCAGATATAGTTTGGAGCTATGAAAAGATAAGGGGAGTTTATTTTAAAAAGTTGCAAAAAGTTAGGTTTTTTACTTCTTGGTTTTTTCTCTTTGGAGCTAGGGAGCGACAATGTAGATGTCCTCGGGTGCCAAACCCCTCATTTGAGCGTGCTAAGTACGTCTCTTGTCTGTATAAAATTACAAAATTATATTTATTTTCTACTTTATTATTTGTGTAATAGAAAATACAAACAGATTTTTATTTACTAGAAGAGCAAATTTTTTAATGTTGTAAATGATACATAGTAATTGTTACACCATTTGTGTCCTACTCACTGTGTCCACCTTTCATTTAATGCTGCAAAGTCAACACTGCTGAAAAGTAATATTACACAACTCCAAAAAAACAAAGCTCAAAAATGCAGCAACAACAAAATTTTAAAAAGGCTATTTCAAAAACTCCTCCTCGAAAATAAGGCTTTATTAATCATAGAATGGTTACTATTTTCAAGTACTGCTACAACAAAAATAAGTTCAAAAAACGATGGAAAAACAGGTTTATATGTCATTAATATTTTTTTTTAATTTCTTTCTGTTCATAATTATGACCTAAAGTATACAAAAGAAAGGGATTCCGTCTCCCCAGTGCCGAGTCTCCCTAGCATTGGGTCTCCTCAGTGCCTGGCATAATCTAATAGTTTTGACAGCCGAATTGAAATTCACAAGAGCAAGGAACTGAGGTAATGGTGTGTGCCCAACAGAGCATAGTAGAGGATCAGCACTGGAATGATGCAAATTTTGATTACATTTCCTTACAGACATGATACGCCTCGAATTCTAAAGTAACATAATGGATTGTAATTAAGCTTACCGACTCTCGTACTTTTGAGATGTTCGCAGTTAATCTAGAATGACTATGTAGAACCACTTATATATTACTAGAATGATTTGGTTTAACATTACAAATCAAGGAATGGCTTTTGGGTTTGTTGACCGGTAAACCCACCACATTCCATGAGTAATTGCACTCCTAACTTGTACAAGTGCAGAGGATTATGACGGCTCCAGGACCGGCCATATTAGCCTATTTATTTTAACTGTAAATGGATAATAAATTTAGATTCTACTCATAATAACATTAAAAATGATACCAAATAACCCAATGTTTACTTTAGCGTAACTTAATAAAACATAATCTAAAATGTATTACAAACTGCTAAAGTGAACAATAAAACACAGTAAAACATATATTATTTGGTATGATTTTTGAGTATGGGATTTTAAAAGAGAAGGTATTTACCCTTGTCACTTCTGCATAACTGAGCAGACCCTTTAATAATTTATGACCTCGGCCTCACACTATAAAGTTATAAAATGTACCACCTTGACCAGGAAGCCACAACAAACCTTCCATGTAAGTAAGCAATTCCTATAGCTCTGTTGCTTTGATCATCAAGTTTTAAAGTATTACTCTAGATGGCAGAGCAATGCAGAGCATAAATCTCAAAGAGAATGTAATTTTGACCCAATCCTAGATAAGGAAAAGTGTTTTATATGAATCCTGTCTAGAATTGGTCTCCCTTATTCTGCAAAGGGTTAGTAATTCAAACTCTTAATGTTACTCTGCCAAAGAACAAAAAAAAAGAATTGCTTCATCACTTCTTTCTGGTCTGATACTTTCAACTCACAAGTCATAATCCTGACTGTTATATTTAAGAGTTGAATCTTTATATATAAAAATGTTATGTTGGTTTGTGTAGCTTATGCTTCATAAACTAAAAACGTTCTGCAGCGATTGAAGTCAAATTTTGACATAACATACAACCAGCTTGAAAGATTGTTCTTATTTATTTTGCATATTATACACATGCCAATAAACAGCTTTTTTAAGATCTGTGGTGTACTAGCATTTGTGCTATACGCCACAAGTGAGAGGATCACTCCTCATACTGGCTAACGACAACCCCAGTCGCATGTGAAACAACCTGTTCCTAATTACATTGTTTATTAACAAAAACAAACGTATCCACTTGCATCCCATTCAAATTATTATACAGTCTGAATTAAATAATAAACTTAATTGAGGTACTTTTGTGAGATCATGTCATGATTGAGCTGTGCCGTTCGCTAAATCGTAAGATGAGGTTATGTGAGAATGCCGGCACCCACCCGAGCTGTGACTGCTTTATTTGATGTGGATTTGCACCGTGAACAGAATTACATCCCAGGACCAAATGGGAAAACATTTCTTATCAGATTGATTGTGGCAATGGTTCGATTATTAAAATGGCATAGTCTCAGCTCTGTATATCCTTAGTCTCTAAAGTATTGCAAAATTTAACTTCTATGAAACGTATGTTTTGTTTTGTTTTCATTTCCCATCCTTGTAACCACAACGAGTCACAGCAAAGAGTGCCAAGGTGCAGCTAGTATCTCATAAATAAATTAATTTTTTGGTTCCGGGGAGCCTGGATACCTGAACCCCCTTTGGTTACACCTTTAGACTATTTGATCAATCTTGACTTTTTGTACCTTTAGTACACCTTGTCAACCTTGATCTTTCATAAGCCTTGCCATAGTCGGTGTTACAACTGTTCCTAATAATGCCCACAGTTATCTCTCCTATTGCATTCCTGGAATATTGATATCAGGTTTTATGATTACACTTTTGGTATTAACTTGGCAAAAAAATCACTACTCACTGATATTTTTCAGCAGACCCATTTTGCACTAGGTCAGTGCATTGTTTAATGGTGTGAGTCATGGACAAGACTGTTGCTCAGTTGCGTTGTGTTGGTGTGAGTCTATAGTGTATTGGTGCTTTAATTTTACTGATGCTGTATTCAAAAAGATTCTTTTATTACTTTTTCCACAATCGGCTAACTTTGGATTGATTCCCTCTGTCCACGCCAATTTATTATTTTATAGTACTGTAATTTAATAGACTTTATTAACCCTTTTTTTAGTTAGTAAATACCTTTCTGGTTTTCATTGGCTGTTATTTAATTTTTTTTCTCTAAAAACGAAAAGTCAAGAAGGAGAGCGGTTTTGGTTTATTTAAAATAACTTTTTAGAATACAGAAAACAAGGTTTATTTTTTGAAATCTTGTTAAGTTTTAATTTTAAAATGTTAATTTTGTTTTCTCATCTTAGTTAGTGGGTTTTAACCCTTTACTAATACAATGTCTAGTAAATTTTACTTGCTGCTAACAATTTACAGGATGCTAACATCGTGAATGTCAAGTTAGATAAATGATCAATGATTTGTTTTTCAGTTTGTTATGATTAAATATGAGTAAATAATATATAAACATTAGAAAAATCAAATATAGAGTTTATACGTTTTTGAAAATTACACTTTGATAAGCCATATTTGCAAATATGCTTGTTCAAATTTCTCCCCTGGTTGTTGTTGCCCTTTTTGCATTTGCTTCTAATAAAAGTTATGTATACAACATACGTATTCATAAATTCTATATTTAGAACATTATATAAAACACAAAGTGACCAATAACACATGTTTTTCCACAAACCCTATTGTGGTACATTAGACCAAAACTATCAGCCTCCTTTTATTCAACCATATATCAGACTGATGTGAGGACTGCCACTATTTTTTTCAATCCGATTATTATCATTCACTAAAGAGTACAATAAATGTGAGTAAAATTTACTCATAAAAAATTTCACAAGTGGATTTCACTAGACATGAGAAATATTTACACAAAGTGACTTGTAAAGATCGGAATGGGTAAAATTTAAACACACCAAATTTCCTACACAGGATGAGTAATTTTGACTCAGTATGGTTCAGAATTTACATGATTAGATGGAGAAAATTTCCTTAGCAGTGTTCTCTCAGCCTTCCCTGATTGTTGCAGCCTACATCTGTAGGCCATGAGACAGCCCAATCTGTTTAGTCAAAATCTGTAAATAAAAATAACATTATTGTGTAAAAATGACACACAATCTACCTTTCTAGGATTATAACATATTAAACAGATCTGTTCGTACAAAATCATAGGAAATAGTGAAGCAATTTCAAAATTGGTTTCTTTCTTCTTTGATCAGACATGTGAAACCAGAAATAAAACCTTTATTTTAAAAGAAGCATTGGAAAATATTTTACTCATGATATTTACAAAGTAGGCTGAACTAAAATAATGATATAAATTTAAAATAAATTCGTTAATGAAACAATAAAGTTAATATATTAACAAAAGCTTTATATGCCTATCATTGATCATAATTGTCATTTGAGAAGTCAAAGTATATGTAATCTTTCTCCCCATTGATGACATGTCCAATCTAAGACAATCTGTAAAACCTCTATGTTCCTTCATTAATAAGAAATTTTGATAAATATTAGAGGCCATTATACTTTGCACTTGAAATTAGAATAAATTCGGAGTTTTACAGATCTTTCAATTTTTTGAGAGTCAAGTTATTTTCCAACTAATGTCGCTGATTCCTTTTTTGCTTCTTTTTTTACACAGCTTGTATAAATACCACTGAAATTTGAATAATGGTAAACTAACAGGCATGTCGAATTATCTACATAAAGGCATCTGACTGGTCTTGTTGCAACTGGATATTTCTTCTGCTAATTGGATTTTAAAATCTCTGTCCAAACTGTAAAAATGTCTTCTTACAGTCAGTCTCTTCGAAAGGAGATGGTTTACATGTTTCTTCTACCATCTTGTGTTATTACATAGGAAGTTTTCATCTCTCACTCTCTCCCTCTTCACTCTCTCTCTCTCTCTCTCTCTCTCTCTCTCTCTCTTTGTTTTGACCACAGTTTTGGCTTCTTCAGCTAGGTTTTCCATTTCTTGAGAAAAAGTGTCGTCCTTCCATGTCTTTGGATTGAAGTCTCCTTTACATGAGCTGTATGTTTTTAATTTGTGAGGCATTATATTTGTTTTATTCCTAAGGACCATATGCTCCTTTATAAGGGTCTTGTTACATCCTTTAACTTCTTTTGCCTTTGACTTGTAACTCCAGGTATTACAAGGCTCTATCAGCTGGAGCCATTAGGATCAAGGTTTACTAGAGAGCTGTGACTATCTCCTCCTTCACCTTCTGCATGTTA
Organism: Prosapia bicincta; assembly: GCA_036971475.1. NCBI lineage: Eukaryota > Metazoa > Arthropoda > Insecta > Hemiptera > Cercopidae > Prosapia > Prosapia bicincta. The sequence continues at coordinate 48,952,516 of JBAIZL010000006.1, forward strand.
AGATGAGGGCCAGGGTTAAGGACCAATAGGGAGGAGAAAACAGAATTAAATATAACATATTTAATTATAAATTAGATTTATACTATAGTAACTTGGCTATCATGCAATACTTTAAATGTTAAATTTTAAAGAGAAACTTGAGTTACTAGAAAACATTACCATGATATTATAAAAAAATGTTGCAAATAAAAATCCCTACTCCAATTAAACAAAAAAGCAAAATTGTAAATAAATTATAGGTTTATTTTAAAATATTTAAGTATCGCTAAAAATATATTCTATGTGAAAACATATATAATAGCTAAGTTTTAGATTTATTTTACAATTTGCAGTCATTAAATTTTAATTAAAATAACATTAAAACCTGTATTTGACCTCAAAGAAGTACAAATAAATATATTATATTATATTTAAGATATACTCTACCTATTTTCACTCCTGGGCTCATTGAACCTAAATAAACTTCATTTTAATCAAAACAGAAGTAATCAGTATTTTCGGTGTTTCCTCAATTAGATATCACACTATCCTGAATTAGTATTTTCAGGCAAATGGCCTTTAGCATATATATATATTAATGTGGCTGATACATTGTTTATAAAATTCACAGGTATCCACTTCTCCACTTTTTTCTAAACCAAGCAACATGAAGTTTATGATTGTAAGTAGGTTACTGCTGTTCTGCTTAGGTTATAATTTTAATAAAATTATTACAGACTTACTTTTAGTGTTAGTATTATAATTGTTAAAATTATTAAAAATTAAATTGAAGAAGATTATGTTATAATTAATGAAAACAATAAAATTATAAAATATTTTCCAAAAATGATTGTTAATATTTTACATGGAGAAAAAAGTAGCCTATTATGCATTTATAAAATTATATCATAATTTATTTAAAATATTTTTCCTAGTAAATGTGTCCACTTTACTAGTTGTTTTTTATTTAAAAAACAATTCTCTTGTTTTCATGACAAATAAAACTACTGGTAAAATAGTAATGTAATTTATTTCAAGCTCTATGTACTATTCAGCTTTTAATTTCTTGTATAATTCACCGTAACCTACTGAAATTCAAAATAACTTAGGTAACCAAATGATCATTAAATAATGGTACAATATCAAATAATGCATAGCATTTTACCAATATTACTGTCAATAATGACAGTAATGAGAATGGATGTTTCGGGAGATGTAACCCATTGTCAACTTAGATGTTACATTGAAAATAATGGTTTGTATTGACAATGGGATACAACTCCCAAATCAACAATTCTCAACTAAAAACACTTTTTAGTATGTTAAACTTGCCTATTTCTGTTTCGAATGAACAGTGCGACACTTCTCGCGAAACAGCTGGTCTCAATAATCAAAACAGCAAGTGTAACATACTAACAAACTAGTTTTTTTGTTAAAACTTAGAGCTCAAGTGAAAATGGAATCAATATAACAGTTTTTAAATAAAAAACAAAGTAACATTAGCTTAATATTTCTCCAAGTATTCAGTGGATAACTGGTAGCTCAAGTTGCAGATGATAATAAATAATATTCAATAATAATTTTATATTGTCTTTACTTTTATTAGAATATTCTGTTGAGATTGTGAAGTCATGTGTAAGCAGAGTGAATCAAAACAGTAAATTCTAAGAAAAAAATATTTCGAAAATTAAGTAATTTTGAAAATACTGTTACATTTTTCAGCAGAAAATACCAAGACATATGCATCACATATGAATTCAGATATGAATCAATGAAGGCACTCAGAACACAATATATTCTAACTAACTATAGCCTATAAAATAGAATGAAATTTCATAATGTTCCTTAATTTCTGCAATTTAATTTTATGACTAATATTTAAAACAAAAACATACACAAAACTCACAAATTAATCATTTATTTGCTCATACATGTTTCAACGACAAAATCATCATCATCAGTGAGTGTTACTAATACAAACTCTAACTTACAACTGTTGAGGTTAGGCTAATGCAACCTCTGTAGTAGGCAAATAAACTTTTCAAAAAGTCTTATAATAATTCTACAAATTAGATTAGCTTAATTAGTAACAACACTTCAAAGTAAATGTCTTTCAATAGTCAAAAACTACCTTGATTTTTTTAAATTGTAATAAAAATTTTAGATATGAATCTATAAAATTGTTTCACTACTAAATTTTTGTCAAGAAAGCAAAATAGTGCTCTCAGGCAGAAAAACATATTTCTTTAAATACTTACTGAGGTAAAACGTTTTTTTCAAAAACTAGTAGAAAGAGAAAGAATCCAGTAAAACAAACTTAATCCATACAAAATAATGATAATTTGTTCTAATCATCACAATTATAAAAATAAACAATTTACCTTTTAAAAGCATTTCTGGATACTTTTAAAATTGTTTAAACCATTTTAATGTAATTATTAACCTTAACTTACTTGAATTGTTTGCTTTTTTATCAAACCCCTGTAGACATAATACCCCCAAAATTATCAGCTCACATAATTTATTTGTTAAAAACAATTCGAAAACTTATTTTACAGGTTGCCATTGTTCTGGGAATGACAGTGCTCAGTGTATATGGTGGAGTTATCCTTCAAGAGGGTCCATACATTGCAAGAAGATATGGCGTCGGCTCTGGAGGAGGATTCGGAGGTGGATTTGGAGGAGGATTTGGTGGTGGATTTGGCGGTGGATTTGGCGGTGGATTCGGTGGTGGATTTGGTGGAGGAGGGGGATTTGGTGGAGGAGGTGGAAACGGCGGAGGGGGTGGATTTGGAGGTGGAGGTGGTTTTGGAGGCGGAGGAGGATATGGCGGAGGAGGAGGATTTGGAGGTGGTTACGGAGGGGGATATGGACAGATGTATGGGGGACATGGGCATAGATATAGTGGCCACGGACACAGATATCACTATGGATGATCTTTTAGAAGGTGATTAAATTATTTTAATGAGAAAAAGGTGAATGTTAATAAGAGAATTGTAAAGAATATTTATTATTTTTCAACCCTTTCCAGAAATCCTGTATATTATCAAGCATATATATTGTTTAACATTAAATAATTTTAAACTCTTGAATTTTGTAGTCCATTACCTATGGTGAAACTTAATAAATAACTTTTACATTAGCTTATGACTATCCAAACTTTAATTTATTTTGTAAATTTGTAAAAACTTACTGAAACAGAACGTTTTTAATTGCTCAGTAACAGATTTCTCAAACAGAACACCGACTCAGCATTCACCAATCTCCTAAAAGAAACAGGACAAAAATACACAGACATTAACTATAGCCTAGACATCTTACACATCAACAAAAAAGGACCACATCTCAACACACTAGAACAATATGAAATTTACAAACACACAAAATACAGTCATATTAAATGAACAAACCCTAAACAAATCACACACACTCTTTGACACTATCAAAAACCTACCTTTAAAACCAACCCCGCTTAACCTAACAACAACTCCAAGCAGAAAATTTAGACACTGATGAAGATCGCCACGGAGTGATTGAAAATGTTCTGTCTCAGTACGTTTTTACAAATTTACAAAATAAGTTAAAGTTTGGATAGTCATAAACTAATTAGTAAAAGTGATTAATTAATTTTAATTAATTATTAAAGAAAAGGAAAATATCTTATATACTCAGTATTTAGTGTGATAAATATGCAATTCTCAACTATGTGTTCGTGTTACCACATTTTAATTCTAGTTAATGTACTGAAAACTTGTGTTATTTTCAAACCATTAACTTGTGAGAATCTACTTATGGATTACTTTTCATATGGCTTGAACATTTAGATTTTATTCTTCCTTCTTTCCTATTTTTTTTCGAAAAACTTATGATAACTCATTTCATTCTATTCGCATATATCATAATTATTCCATAGAATTAAATTTTGTTTTCCATTTTTTTCAGTTTTTCATTTAGCTATTGAAATATGTGAAGTTGTCCTTATTATGAAGATGTAAAAACTTGAATCTTTGAACTCGGCAATAAATGTGTTATTGACAGAAATTAATTTCTTACCACTGTCAATAACTAGAGCCTCTTTGAGGAAAACCTGATCTTTAATCTTTTATTCAACCAATTTTTATATAATATTTTATACCATAAATATAATATAAACTAATCATTATATGAAATCTAGGAAAACCCATGTATTAATTCCAAAATGATCATTCACTCTTGAATATTTTCAACCCACAGAACTCTTGAGTTCACAGACACCTACTTAGCTCAACTGGAAAGCTTAGTCCATAAAACTCAGTATAGGATCAACAGGTTGCAAATGTGCCGCAAAAGTGGTTAGGAAACCAACAGTAACACTAACATCATTGTCAAACTAGGTTTACAACAGTATCTCAAATTAAAATCTGAAAAGATCTGACCTGTCAGTATTCCTAATGCAAAGCTGATCATACAAAAATACTTAGTAAAGATGTATGTTAACACATGTTTGTGTGAAGCAATACTATTAATTACGGTATTACAAAATATTTGTCAGTATTTATGAAAAAGCATTTATGTCAAAATAGATGTCCTTATAGTTTTTACTGTGCTTCTTCGAGAGACATCAAAGCTTACCTTAGTTCTTACACTCACAGTACAAGTTCTCAAACTAAAATTTTGAAAATTATGAAAACTCAAATTTTATATTAATTGATTCCATCTTCATGTGAGCTGCTAGTTTATAACTAAAGACATTTGTAAATATGTTACACTTGCCGATAGTAGCACTTACTTTTAAAAGTAAGAGCTCAGCAATTATAAAAGTAAGTGCTAATACAGGCAAGTGTAACATATTTACAAGTGTTTTTGTCAATTTTTTATAAATATCATAACCTAAAACAAATATCACTGAAATAATATTACTATAACAATAAAATTTTAAATTTATTCATTTATGTTTACTAAAAAAAGTATAGGGCATATAGTAAACAGTGTTTTTGCACTAACTTTTTTAAAATGTAACTCCTTGAAGAGTAAGCTAAAAGTGAATTGTGGTGAATCAAAAAAACTTTAAATATTTACTTGGAAACCAAACAAGAATACTGACACGGAATAATTCCCCTTTAAGAGAATAATAATTTATAAGAAATTTCAATTCTAGTGTGTTGCTTTTTCTGTCTCTAGACCAAACTGTCCCAAACACTTTCATGTTGTCAAACATGGCTGTAGGGTAAAGGTAACAGTTTCCAATCTATTCAGAAACATGTTTATATGATTAAGCTACTCGATAACTTATATCATATAACACTTGTTTTACTTACTTGTAGGTTATAACACTTTCTGTATTTTACATTATCACTGAGTTAAATTATATTATTCCCTAATAAGTAAATGGTACTATAATTGTCTACTATATGACTAACATAGGTATGATATATTCGGTTATGTAATTTTTTATATTGTACATTAGTAGTAAATTAAGTTCTGTTATTTCTTAATACCCCAACAATATATACATTTTTCTAATAAACGGATTAGTTAATGACATAAGCTATATTTATTAAATAGGTTAAATTACTAGGGCCTATTTATTAAATGACATTTGAAGTGAAATAGTTCCATAAGTGCCATATTTTTAATTTATTTCATTCTTTTTTTGTTGCAAAATACATAATAAATAAAAAGTAGAACATTTTAAAGTGATTAATTTATAAACATTTTATGATTGAAACAATTTTGATTTAGGGGTACAACAAATACACTTATATTAGAAAAAGGTCTATTTGTATATGACTATATATATATATATATATATATATATATGTGTGTGTGTGTGTGTGTGTGTGTATACATGTTCTATATATAAATATGTATATACATATATATATATATATATATATATATATATATATATATATAAACTATTAATAAGCTGCATAATATTTTTAATATGTTCTACTCTTTCGAAATCTATTTAATTGCCATCTCCTGACAGCACCTATCCACATTTATTCTACACTTTTGTTTTTTAAACTTTTGGTTTCTAGTTGAAAGTTTGGAAAACACTTTCTTTATTCAGTTGTTGGCATCTTTGTCTACTAAATAAAAGAGGGTAGTGAGAAAAAAAACTTGTTAGAAACACACTCTACCTGGGGACAGGTAAATTAACTTCAATATGACCTCCTACATTTCAGTATTATCCTAACGTAATATCTACAGTGTAATACCTGAGGTTAAAAGCTAAAATTCCATAAAACATTACAAAATATTTAATATCACCACTGGAATAAGCTCCTACTTGTCTTCACTGTAACAATGTTCTTGTGCACCAGTTCTGCCAGAGATAAAAGAAAAAAGTAATGAAATATTAAAAATGCTATAAAAATAGGAAAGAACTATGAAGAAAGTTGCAAGGGATATGGCTAGTGATTAAACAATTTGTATTTTATCAATATCAACCAGAAACCTGTTTTGAAAATAACACAATGTAAATTGAAATAAGGTAATCAATGAGACAAAAACAACTAGTAAAATCTTATTTTAAAAAACATATTTTTCTTTAATTATAAATTTTTAAAAAAACAACTCAATTTCATTGCTATTTTAAAATTTTTTGTCATTGCCTTCTTATTAATAGCAACATTAAAACCTATGTTGAGTTCAAAGAAGTATTAAAAGATATGGAAATATATGTATGGAAAACACAATAAATGTGTTTAAACAAATATAATTATAAAAAAACAATTAAAAACATACACTAAACTCACAAATTAATCTTTTATTTACTCATAATCGTTTCAATGACAAAGTCATCATCATCAGTGAGTGTTACTACTACAAACTCTAACTTTCAACTCATTTACAACTTACAGAGTTGTAAGTTAGAGTTTGTAGTAGTAACACTCACTGATGATAATGATGACTTTGTCATTGAAACGTGTATGAGTAAATAAATGATTAATTTGTGAATTTTGTGTATGTTTTTATTTGTTTTAACATAACCTCACAAACTAAGCTCAAAGAATATTTGTATAAATATAATTGTAATTACCATTTTTCAGTAATTCTTTCAGAAAGTCTTACATGATGATATGAAAAATTTATTGTTCAGTTCAGAAAATATTTGATTCAGTCCACAAAAATCAAGAGAACAGTTACTTTAATACCTCCAATCAGGAAAGACAATGCACATTGGCCAAGAAATGATAAACTAAAAGTGTACTTATTTGCAGAACACTTGGGAGAAATATTCCAGCCAAACATAGTGATAACAATTATTATTTGGGTGATAATACCAGAAGAAATACCACTGGAAACTACAAAAGAGGTATATCAAGAAATTCAAATAAATATTAATTCCAAACATGCTAACAATTTGATCTTGTCCCTAGACAAATACTGAAAAATCTCTCTAGAAAAGAGGTAATTTTGATTACTAACCTGATTAATGCAGCATTTTGGCTCAAACAAGTGCCAGATATCTGGAAGGTAGCAAGAGTTGTACTAAGAAAACTAAGAAAATCGCATAATGATATTAAGTCAAATAGACCTATATTGCTACTTCTTATTGTCACCCAGTTATTCAAAAAGCTCTTATTGAAAAGTCCTAAACCAGTCATAGCAATAAGAGATCTAATTTAAGAATACCAGTTTGGGTTCAGATAAAAGCATTCTACTAAAGATCAAGTCTATAGAATAACAGATATAATAGAACAAGCCTTAGAAGGTGAACAGATTTACATTGCGTTATTTCTAGTTGTGGCCCATACCTTTCATAAGATGTGGCATGATAGCATGATATAAAAGTTAAATAAGATGCTCCATATAAATAAATAAATGAGTATGTTTCATGTTAATATCATATATAACATGCAGTACCTTCAAAATCAAACTGGAAGGGGAATATTCTGAAATAAGGGAAATCAAAGCAGAAGTAGTCCAAGGAAGTGTACTTGGTTCAGAACTCTACCAACTTTACACCAGTGATATTCCAACCACCCAAAAGGTGAGGGGTTAAAATGTTTGAAGATTACACTGCCTTAATAGCAACTGGCATATATATATATATATATATATATATATATATATATATATATATATATATATATAAATATATATAAATATATATATATATATATATATATATATATATATATATATATATATATATATATATATATATATATATAGATAGATAGATAGATAGATAGATATACATTTTTTGGACTAGGAGACTGACAGACTTACCTTGGTAAGAGTCCACGCTGTAGTCTTGAAATAGAAACACATTAAAGAACTTAACCAATGATATATTTCAACCACACAGTGGTCTTTGTCAATCAAAGAGAAAACTCTCTTTTCTCTTTTCTCTTCTCTTTGATTGACAAAGACCACTGTGTGGTTGAGATATATCATTGGTTAAGTGTTTTTATGTGTTTCTATTTCAAGACTACAGAGTGGACTCTTACCAAGGTAAGTCTGTCAGTCTCCTAGTCCAAAAAATCTAAATAATCTTAGTCCATAAATTCGCAGTTCCGACGTTTCGCTAGAATCTCATCCAGCATTGACGAGGTGAACCTAACAACAGTAGAACAGTCTCGCTCTTCTACTGTTGTTAGGTTCACCTCGTCAATGCTGGATGAGATTCTAGCGAAACGTCGGAACTGCGAATTTATGGACTGCAGAATGAACGGATGTACTCCAGATAGTAACTATTCATCATATTTTTCCATCCGTGAAGGAATACGTATCAGCATATATATATATATATATATATATATATATATATATATATATATATATATATATATATATAAACGAAGTGAAATCAGTCATATCAACTCCACAAATACAGTATTGAAAGGTCTTCGACTATTAGATATTAACCGAGTTATCATCCTTTATGAAAACAATCCTAAATATCGAAACATGAACCTAGATGCTAAACTAAGGGGAAAGTACAACATCAAGAAAATAAGAAGGAATTTAATATCAAATGTCTTAAACACTATTGGCTATGGATAGAAACACAAACCTCTCATTATATAATAAAATAAAATTCTATAATCAGATCCTGAAACCAATTTGTCTGTATGGTACCCAACTCTGGGGATGAGCAAAAGAATCTAATATAGGAGTTCTTCAGATGTTCCAAAATAAGGTATTGAGAAATATGGTGAATCGGCCTGGGTATATGATAAATAAAGATATTTACCATGATCTTATCAAGAAGATAACAGAAGAAACTTTTAAAAATGCCATTCAACTTCTCAAGAACCAGTACATGATTAGAAGGTTGAAGAGAACTAATCCTTTTGAGGAGTATACTGTTGTCTTGTGCTGAGCTAGTTCTAATCAGTTGCATGTAATTGACAAGTTCCAGACAAGAACTAAATTGTTATGAACACTTGTGTTATTTGAGTATTTTGGGTAAGATATTACAGGAATAATTACTGGCTAGTCTAATAATACTGGTTTAATTATTTTTTAATTTGGTACAGCAATAATTCTATTATGTTATTTTACAGCACAACTCTGTTGTTAGAGTTTAATTTATCTATTAAGGTTAAAATAATTTTAATTTGTTTACTATTTTTATCTGTTCGCATGGATGTAGCCACAAACCCCCTTCTCTTAATCTTTTTATCACACATATTGTGGAAGAATTGAAAAGATATATTTTTACTCAACTATGATTACTAACTATACATTAAGTAAAAGATTTTATATTTTAGTTTACTAAACTTAGTTAGCTATGGAACAATTTGAATATCAACCACTTACAAAACTATCAGCTCTAAACTTCTCAAAAATAAGTAGATTCAAAATTAAGGTGACTTGGTCATTTTAAATCAAATAGTGAAAGGGAAGCATATTAAGCTCAACCATAGCGACAAATAGAAGTAAAGGATGTGAGGGTGTTTGATTCATTCCCCTTACTCCCCACCATTCATAATTTTACTTTTTATATATTACAGGTGGTCCCCACCTGTAAGACCATGAGATGTAAAAAACGAGACATTTAATTTGGTTTTAAAACCAACAAACTAACTTTTACCTATTAATAAACAAAAGAAACTTTTTGTACAAAAGTTTGAAAAAAATTTGGAGTGAGGAATCCCCATCATGCGTGTAAATGTGTTGCTTTTTCTACTCATGTAACGGAGAATTAAATATGTGAATTGTATTTGCATAAATAATGAGTAAAGCATCGTTCAGCTATTCAAAAAAGTTGAACCTAAAAGACTCATGCTACATGTTAGCAGACTCCTGAAACTTAATAAGCAAAGAAATATTTATGAAAGCATGGAATAAATTTCGGCCAGAAAGTGAACAATTGGATACTGATACCGATGAAAATCAGACTGAAGCGCTTGAGATTGTGAGAGGGGTGATTATGTTATGCTAGTCACTTCCAGGTTTTCAAGAATGCAACTAAACTGACGCTGTGAAACTGTTAGATCTCGATGAAAATGACTTGGGCTGCAAATCTTGGATGATAACGATAACAAAGAAGAACATGCAGCAGACGGCATACTTTTACAATCTGAAGCTTTTATATCATTAGAGAAAGTGATGTCTTTTTACGAGGCACAGCCTAAAGCTCAGCTTCTGCTACTTAAGCAAATAAAGGATTTGGCCGGCAGAAAACGAGTTTTGAAACTCATACAACCCAAAATTAGCAAGTTTTTCATATGAAATAGCTTAGCGATTTCTTACAGTTGTGTTTATTTTTTTTTTTTTATAGATACATACATTTATAAATATGTAGTGAATTATTTTTGTAAAATTAGTGCATTCTTCTGGATTTAAAGATACAAGTAAATCAATCATACAATAGTTACAATAATTAGTGGATACAATAGTTATGTATAAATCTAAGTATATAAAGTGTTTATTTTCCTTTATCTAACTTTTTAATGTAACTAGGAATTTCTAGGTTATGTTAAAAAATCCGAACAAATCGGAAATCCGAACCCTCCCAAGTCCCAGTTTGTTTGGATGTTTGACGCTCTACTGTATATACAAATATATATATATATATATATATGTAGAATATCAAATGGGTTTTCCTGTTAAAATTATTTTCAAGATTAAATAATATACACTAATTCCAGGAATAATTTATTGAATAATACACTCAAAGCTTTTCGTTGGTTGACATTACCAACATCCTCAGAAATTACTAAGAATTCTTAGTAATTCCTGAGGATGTTGGTAATGTCAACCAACGAAAAGCTTTTAGTGTATTATTCAATAAATTATTCCTGGAATTAGTGTATATTATTTAATCTTGAAAACATATATATATATATATATATATATATATATATATATATATATATATATATTTATATATATATATTAGGGATGGGCCGATTCCGATTCTCGAATCCAGGAATCTTCGATTCTAGGTGGTATCGAGGAATCGTCGATACTCAATTCTTCATCATAAAAGTGTCGATTCCATTTCCTATTTTGTTAACTATTAAAATATGTTTGTGGAGTAATTTATTGAAAAAATAATTAATTACCAACTATGTCTTATTTACGTATTAGTTGATTTGAATGAATTAAATGATAAAAGTAAACGAAAATATTATTATTTATGAAGCAACAGCAATCAAGATCATAACTATTCTGGTCGTTTGACATCGCTCGTCTCTCTCTCTTTCTCTCTCACTAGAGCGGGTTCGATACTCTCTCTCTCTCTCTCTCTCTCTCCCACGTGTCTTACTGCCATATTTAAAGATATGATTTAATTTTGTAAAAATATTTTATTAGATAATTATTTTCCTGAAGATGCTGGTACTATTTTATCGGCGAAAAGCTTTGAATAAATATATTCATTAAAAGTATTTTTGTTTTTGAAATATTTTTAATTTATTAACTATATTACAAGAAAACATATCACCATATTTAATATATATATTGCATAAACTATTATTATTACTTGGAAATAGTTTGCTGCTGGTTTTATAGGCAAGAATCATAGCTTTCAAAATATAATACTCTAGTTAACTTTATCCTTGAATAATTAATGATCCGTAAATACTAAAATTTAATATCAAGACCGACTCTTAACTTTAACATTTGACTTAGACACTGACATATATTAATATGTGACATTTGCCCACAAGATCATTGACTTTATGATTAATGAGGATGTTTGTTTTGGTAGATGTGATTTGGAGTCTGAGCTGAGAATAGGACTGAAATCTGAAAACAGTTGCCTCCATTAATCAAAAAGAAAGGTACACTCTGAGTGGTCAATGAGATGCATTCCAGAAATGGCAGTCCTCAATAGTCAAAATATTTAGGCAAGTGCCACATATCGATATATTTTCAATTGATTTTGAGAAAAACTAGTAGCTCCAGTTAAGAAGGAACGAAATAAAACCAAGCAAAAAAGGAAGTGCTCCTAGAAGCAAGTGACCAAGTGCATAAATCTAAACTAGTATTTCAATTAATCACTTAAACTATAGTTTATGACTATCCAAACTTTAAATTTTATAAATTTGTTAAAAGTTACTGAGACAGAACGTTTTTGGTGCTTATGTGGGGATTTGTTTAAAGCTGTGACCTGTTTGTTTCACAAACGTTTTTCTTTCACAAAAGATTCACCGAAAGTAATGGACTACAAAATTCTAGTATTTCAAGTGGAGATAGTATCTAATAATAATAAGATTTCAGTTTTTAGTTAATGAAACACAAAAAATATATAAATAATATTTTTAAACTATGATTGCGTGGATTAAGTATCCCTGTAAAGTTGTAATGAAGTTTAAAAAAATTTGTATTATTCATTTTTTTAATAAAACGAGCCTATAATTACCCATTTGAATTGAATATTAAATGGCTGGTGATATTTATAAAAATGCTGTTGGTATTAGATATGTTCAAAATAATTTACTCTTGTAGCTTAGTTTGAATAAAAAAGTTTATGTGTATTATTTTTAGAGATATAATATAAGTTGAAAATTTCATTTACTGTTCTTTTGTAAACCTAATTTATGTTTGTTTTTAAAATCATTATAAAATATGTGTAAGGGTAATGTATTTTTCAATTTATTGAAAAATGTTTATTGAATGAGAAAACTATCTCTATGTAATCTATCAGACATATGTAATTTACTGATAGTTTTAACCTGCTATCAAACAGTAGTATTATCAATACAATCACATTAACCAATTATTTTCATTTTATTAAAATTATTTTTAAGCAAGTCAATATTTACAGGTTCTTACTGTTCTGGCAATGACTATGGCAAGTGTACATCGAGGACTTATCGCTCAAGAGTCAACATAAATTGGAATGAGATATGGAGGCAATTGATTTGGAGATGGTTTTGGTTGGGGATTTGGAGATGTATTCAGAGTCGGATTTGGCGGCGGGTTTGGCGAAAGATTAAGAGATCCATTTGGAAAAAGAAGAGGAAATAGATATGGCAGTTATAGTCATAGATAGAAAGGCTATGAACACAGATACGGAGATTATTATAGATGATGATATACTTGGATAATAAACTGATTGAGATAACATACATTTTAAAAAAAACTTGGAGAATATTTATTTCTATAATTTTTCCAGAAGTTAAGTCTGATATGAATAATATGTTCTCATTTAATAGCTAAGACAAAGAAATATATTATAATTATATTGTATTCAATGGTACCATCACATAATACTATATTTAATGAATGAAGCACTGCTCATAAAGCAGAAATTGTAAACCGAAATCTGGAGTGGTAACATGACCCTTATAGACAGATTTTTTTATAACAATAATCCTGACGCCCTACCTGTATATCTCCCAGATGTATAGCCAACCTTTTAGTCTCTCCCCAGTCCCCTATACATTTCACACTTCCCAAATTATAGGGATTCTTCTAATTACTACTGCATTGTCTGATCAGTGTACAGTTGGATGATCCATGTGTGTTAAGTATAAGTTACAACCTTTTTTATAAAAGTTACCACGTCTGTGGAACGTATAGGCGGGTTATAAAGTTAATTTTGTGTATGCCTCTGGGACATAGACGTGGGATTAAGGAGTATATTTTACGATTTCTCAATTAAAAAAAGCAAGTATAATCTCTTTCAAATGGTAATTGATGTGCAAATTATAATTATCGCTATTATATATTTACAGTTTCTATTTTTAGATTCGTGAAATTTAAATGAAGAAGTTTTCTATAATACGATGAACGTATTAGAGGAGTTAAAATTATTAGACATTATTCAGATGACTCGGGTGAAGATCCAGATTTTAACTCGCTTGATCATATTTTGGTAAGATTATTCAAGAAGTTGAGGCCAGGAATGAGGAGATGTTTATGAGATACTCTTCTATAATATCCTGAATATTGCCTGCATCAATTAATTTGTATATCTACACAACAATTATAAAAAAACACAAATACAAGGCCAAGTCAGAGAGAAAAACTGTTAAAACGTTTCAATTTTTTTGTAAAGTAGAGCGAACAGCTGATTGTAAAATGGATGAAGAAACGTTTAGCATCTGAAAAGATACCAAAGGATCTGAAACAATGCATTGAAAAGTGTTTCTCTGGTAAATAAAAATTTACAACTGCTAAAACTATTGTTGCAACTGCTGCTTTACCTTCTGTGGGTGATCAAAACAACAAACAAATAATACTGCACCTGTTGTGACTACGAAGAAACAAGGATGTTGAAAATGAGATGTGACTATTGCAATACCAGTATATATAGCTAGCATAAAAATAAGTTATGTATGGATTGTTATGAACAATTAGTGTTAAAACATTTATACAGTATATTTATTACTATCAAGTAAGGTTTTGTAAATTATCTATAATTTTTTTTCATTAATCAATTTAACATTAGTTTATGACTATCAGAACTTTAAATTTTGTACATTTCTTAAAACTTAATAAATTTATTTAGGGAATTGTCTGTCTTATGGTTCAGTATATTGTTGGCGACAAAGTTATCTATAGAGCTTTTTTAGCTTTTTCTTTGGGTCTATATTTTAATAAACTACTACAAATTCATTTAAAATTATATAAAGAAAATTATATATTTAAACATGATTTATTAGTTGTTCATTTGCTATTCTAAGAAAGAAGTTTATTTTCAACTGACATTTAATTTGTTTACATGTTGATAATAATGCCCTCGAGAGTAGATATCACAAGGCCTATTATAGTGCCCACTTTCATCCCAGGAGCTACTAATGAGACCCTTTCTTCTGGTAAGGAGAATAAGAATGGCGGCCAGTGGACTATGGTTCAAACCTGCAGGCATAAAATCCATTAGGAGAACGAGAGCAGGGTATGTCCTCTTTGAAATGTCTGGCAGAGCGGAAGATACTGATGAGTTTAACAAAACTATAACAGATGCGATTGGGGATGTAGAAAAAAGGCAACACCTAGTCCCTAAAGTAACAATAGAGATTAGAGACCTAGACAAAATGACAGAAGAGAATGATGTAAAAGAAGCTCTCGCTCGTAATTTACAGAATAGTAATGACGAACACAAGATTTATGTAACAGCAGCAGATAATAGAGGGCAGAAGATGGCTATTGTTGTTTTAAACGAGGCAGAATCAGGCATTTTTTTAAAGAATAATAGCAATAAATGTGGCTAAGTCAGGTGTAGAATCAGGTTGAGGACTGAGGTAGCCTGTTTCTGGAGGTGTCTCGACTATGAGCATAAGACTGAAAAATGCAATGGACTTGATAGGCAAGGTCTATGTTTTAAATGTAGCAGCATTGAACAGAAGGTCAAAGACTGTCAGTAGAAACCTAATTGTATGCTGTGCGCCGATATGAACCTGGATATGGACAAGACAAAACATGTCTCCAGATCTTGGAAATGTATAGTGTTTTGCCAAATGCTGGAAGCCGAAAAACTAAATGGGCGAATGGCTAAAAGGAATATTCAAGGAAATCTGGGCAGGGGAGACTGGGTAATGAGTTACTTTCGCAGCTTCGATCAGAACATAAGACTAACATTATATTAATAAGTGAGCAGTATACAGAATTGGCATCATTTCATGGTTTTCAGACAGCTTGCGAACCACAGCTATTTGGATACTTCATGGGAACCTTGCCATTGAAAGTCATGGCTCTGGGTTTCCAGCTAGCTATGTATGGATTAAAAGCAACAGTGTTACATAAGTCAGTGTCTACCTAGCCCCAAATGAGTCCATCGGAGACTTACGTCAAAAGATGGACCAGCTAAAGGACAGACTGCAAGCTACTGACGGTAACATTATTGTTGGAGGTAATTTCAACACGAAAGCTACAGAATGGGGGGGGGGCAGATATAACTAACTCTAGAGGCAAATGCGTGATCGAAATGGCATAAAGACTGGGTCTTGTAGTCCTTAACACAGGTAACATGACTACTACCAGTCGACCAAGATATAGAGGTAGCATTAGTGACATTGCTTTGGCCTCAGAGTAATTAGTCCCTAGAATTGAGGACTGGGTAGTGATGAAGGACTATACGTGATTTGACTACCAATTATAAAGTCAAGACTGAAAATTAGGCAAAATTTAAAGAGAAAACTTGACGTATAGTCAGCTTGAAATTTGCTTTAAATCGATGTGGTTGCAAAAATAGTTAGAAAGGATTGAGGGTATAGGTTTAGAAAGACTAATGCCTAATGGAATGATAATCTGGCTTAACTAAGAAAGATTTTTAGTCACCCTATCTTGTAAAACAAATGTACAATATACAATTGAGCTATATATAATACAACAAATGCATCTTAAAAAGGCCAGTAAAAGTTACTGAAAGCAATTACTGACATTTGCATAATAAATAAACCAAAACATATCAAAACTTTCAATCTATAAACTGCTTGGAACAAATGAGAGTGAAACCTATTTAAAGGCTATGAATAGCACAGTTTACGAAGAAATTAATGTGTGCGCTAGAATTATTATGCTGCTTCCTTCACCACATGTAGCATACCTGCTTCTCATTGTTAATAAAGAGGTAAGTGCCAAGTGATATTTTTTTAGCTGTTTTATTCATAAGAGATATTACCACACTTCCAAAAAGTGTATTAATTGCTCCTGATATGTAACACTAAGGTTTTATTGCCCAGATATTAAAAAAATTGAAATCAATATTTTGACATTAACATATTTTTAATCTGACGTGGCCAATATTGCTTTTTATTCTCAGGTTCACTCAATTATTAGTGGACATTTTTAGACACTAAAGTGACATTTATTCTTAGTGGACATTTTATTTAAAAACTCATTTATGAATAATAATATCAGATTGTTTTGTAAGTAATAATCTGGTATTTTTATATTACCCATTAAATAACATTATTATGTCAAACTCTTGAAATTTGTACTCCATTACGTTCGGTGAATCTTAATTAATCACTTTAACATTAGTTTATGACTATCCAAACTTTAAATTTTGTAAATTTGTGAAAACTTACTGAGACAGAACATTTTTGATCGCTATGTGGTGATCTTCATCAGTGTCTTCTGCTTGGAGATGTCAGGTCAAGCGGTGATGGTTTTATAGGCAGGTTTTCGATAGTATCAAAGAGTATATGGGACTTGTATAGTGTTTGTCTGTTTAATATGTTTGTACTTTGTGTTTTGTGTGTCTGTAAATTTCATATTGTACTAGTGTGTTGAGATGTAGTTCTTTTTTTCATGATGTGTAGGATTTCTAGGTTATGATAAATTTCGTGTATTTGTGTCCTGTTTCTTTTATGTGATTGTAAAATGCTGAGTTGGTGCTCTGTTTGTGTTTCTCGGCTCTTTGTTTAAAGCTGCAACCTCTTTGGCCAATATATAATTTGTTGCATTTGTCCCAGTTTACTTTGTATACACCTGGTGCTTGTAGTTTATTTTTGTTGTTGCTGTCGTGTTGTATTTTATATTGTAACTTCTTATTAGTTTTGTACATTATTTTGTATCCTGTTTTTTGAAATTTGTGGGCAATTTTATTTAAAGTTGCTTGATGTAATCATCTCGAATTCACTGATTAAACAATAATTAAAAATTACTTAACTAAGTGAATACATAGGGCTTACTTGCTGACATGTAGAGGCTTTGCATTGTGAAAGGAATGATTGTTTCAAAACGCATTAGCAAGTAAGCCCTATATATTCACTTAGTTCAGTAATTTTTGATTACTTTTTTATTTGTTGTTTTGTTTATGTATGGTATTGTGATGTATTTGTTTTCCCTGTCTGTAGTGTTAATTTTAGTGTTTTTTGTATATTGTGCCATAGTTTGTATATTACTGTGGGGTCGTATCCATTTGTGTATGCTAAGTATTTAATGGTGTCTAGTTCTTTATTTATGTTTTCTGTGGTCATTGGAACATCTTTAAGTCTATGGAGCATGGATCTGAAGGCAGCGTGTATGTGTTGGATAGGGTGGCTTGAGATGTTGTGGATAAGTGTGCCTGTCATTGTGGGTTTCCTGTAAATGTTGAAGCTGTGTTTTTGTATATTCCTTTTTGTTATGATTAGGTTGAGAAGTTTGGTTTCAATTTCTGAGGTAAAGCGGAGTTTTTGGTGTATTTTATTAATGTAGGTGAGGAGTTTGTGTCCCAATGTCCCTATCATCAAGTACCAAAATGCCCCTGTACATAAACTAGCAAAATACATGGACAAAATAATCAGACAATCTATTAACTTGAACACAGAAACACACATAAAAAACAGAACAAACCTCCTAAATAAAATAAAAGACATAAAACTACCGCACAATTCAACTCTACTATGACTCGACATAACAAATATGTACACCAACTTACTCGTATCCAAAAACTCTCAAAATTCTAGAAACCCAATCAATACAGAACAACATACCAAAAACCCATGTTACCTAAATCCTAAACATACTCCAAACCATCACCAAACAAAACCATTTCCCCCACAACTCAAACTACTATTCACAACCAGATGGTCTACACATGGGAAGTCCTATCAGTAGTGTCCTAAGGGAAATTTTCCTACAACACATAGAAAACACCAAAATACTCACAAACAATACACATGTTCACAAAATCATTTACTAGCACAGATACATCGATGATATTGTAACACTATACAGAGGCAATACCCAACAATGCGAAAAACTCCTCACCTACACTAATAAAATACACCCAAAACTCCACTTCACCTCAGAGATTGAAACCAATCAATCTCTAAACTTCCTCGACCATAACAAAAAAGAACACACAAAAACACAGCTTCAATATTAACAGGAAATCGACAATGACACACACTTGTCCACAACACCTCAAACCACCCTATCCAACACAAACACGCTGCGTTCAAATCCATGCTCCATAGACTTGAAGAAGTTCCAATGACCACAGAAAACATAAATAAAGAACTAGATACCATTAAATTATTAGCATACACAAATTGAGTTGATTAAAATGACACAGTAAAAATAATAGTGGCTATCTTTGTGTTTTTTTACTCCAACTCTTTCACAAATAATTATTTGAATTTCATCAACTCAAATATAACTATTTAGAGTAAATAATTGAAAGTAAAAATTTGTTAGTTTACATAAATTCATATGCAACAAATATATGAAACTAAAAACTAATCACTTCAAATAAAGTCGTACAACAATCTACCACATGGCAAAACAAAAATAAGCGCTTACAGTATCCATAAGGTTTCCTCTCACAGGAAACAGAGAAAAATTAAGGACACAATAAACAATTACCACATATGTTAAATAAAAAATAAAACAAGCAATAGTGAAAGGGAAATGTAATCAAGAATAAATCAGAAGATGAAGTCCCAACTTTTTAGGCAACAGACAAAAACTAAGAATTTCTCAAAACTCACATTGTCTCTGAGAGAACTGCTTATGAATTAAAGGTAAAATGGTTTCACTTTCTAAAAACCTTTAATTTCAAGTTGTTAAGGTGTTTTAAACCTTTTATCGAATAGCGGCTTTAATTAATCCCTTTTTTAGTTTGGAAACATTATATAGTGTGTCCCAAATTTTAGGATCTGTATGTACTTGGAGGGTTACAGTAATAATAATATTATGATATAGTAACAGTTTCACATTAATCAGGATACCTAAACAAATAGATTACTAAAACTGTTATATTTTGTTATTACAAAGAGATGAAGCTATGAAAATGAAATTTCTTTTGTAATGATTTTTAAAACCAAATTGGATTAATTTTTTTTACGAAACAAAACTTGTATTGTCAATTATCATCATTTTTTATCAGCAAGAACTAATAATTTTTAGATATTACAATCAAAGTCGTTTTGACTGATAAAATCTGTTACACTTTTATTTAAGTTCAAAGTTCATGCAAGTTGTTAGCATACACAATTTTTATCTACATATTTTAAATAATGATTATAGACAAAAACATCTAATCTGTTTTTGGTGAATTATACAAAAATTATTTGAAAACTATGGCAAGTTAACCTTTTGCATATGAAAAATTATTGAGCAGAAGTGATGCCTTTATTGTTGTAAGGATTTGTAGGCAATGTTTGACTTCACTTATTTGTTGCAACAATTTCACATTGTGTCAAAATTACACATAAGAGTTTGAAATTGTTAAAAGTAAGTTGTAAAGGATTTCAGTCCTAATATTGATATATATATATATATATATATATATATATATATATATATATATATATATATTCTAGATATTTAAAATTATCCATTGTTTTTCCGTTGCACTGACTTTATGAAGCTAATAAATCACTAATTTTGAGTAATTTTATCCACCATTAAGTGCAATAATTTTACCTTGAGTGATGAGGTACCTTTCGGTCTTTAACCATTGTCGAATCACTCTGGTTGTCGAATTGAGTGATTCGACAATGGTTAAAGACCGAAAGGTACCTCATCACTCAAGGTAAAATTATTGCACTTAATGGTGGATAAAATTACTCAAAATTAGTGATTTATTAGCTTCATATATATATATATATATATATATATATATATATGTATGTATATATATAGATTGATTTTTTGGACTTGGAGACTGACAGACTTACTTGGTAAGAGTCCACACTGTAGTCTTGATATAGAAACTCATAAAAGCACTTAAACAATGATATATTTCAACCACACAGTGGTCTTTGTCAATCGAAGAGAAAACACAAAAAGAAATATGAGAGAATGAAATAAATTAAATATAAGTTGTAATCACAAATTGTGTAGAGTAGAAATCAGATGTCACAGATGAAATTGAAGTGTGGAGAATTCAATTTACCTGGGAGAAATCTACATCAGCCATCACCTTTTTGGATGTAGAGGTAACACTCCAGAATGGAAATATCAACACAGGAATTCACATCAAACCGACAAACCACCTACAATATCTCCATTTCGACAGCAACCACCCAATAAACATAAAACGATCCTTTCCATACAGTCAAGCAATCAGGGGTAAGAGAATCTGTTCGAATGATAGGGAATTGGAAGATTTTAATAGAAAGATATCAACAGCCTTCCAGAGAAGAGGATACCCAAAAAAACTCATTGAAAACCAAATTCATTCAGCACAATCCTCGGTTCACCATAAACCACAAACAGATCAAAATAAACTGTCTTTAATAACAGACTACCATCCTGGTCTACATAAACTCAACAAGATATTGAGAGATGGCTTCAAAATTCTTCAAGCTTCCGTCCACACCAAAAATCTTTTCACCGATCCACCGCAAATTTGGTACAAGCAACCTCCCAACTTGAAAAACATCCTAGTACATCCTAAACTACCAGACCCTGATGCAGAGAAACCACACAAACTTCCTCATGGCTCCTTCCCATGCAATAGACCTAGATGCAAGACGTGTCCAATACACCCCTCAACAAATAGTTTCAACAGCCAAACAACAAAAATGGTCTTCAAAATACAGGGTCATCATAATTGTACATCGAAAAATGTCATATACAAGCTACAATGTAAACTTTGCTCAGCACAGTACATAGGCCTGACCACGGATGGTCTGAATATCAGAATGAATGGCCACAGACATGATGTTAAAATTATGAATATGGATAGACCAACAGCTCAACATGCTGCGAGTCACAACATCACAACTTTTGATGACTGCTATACCACAAAAATAATTAAATCACTCCCCCCTGATTGCAATCCCTCAGAACTGAGAAGGTGGGAACTATCATACCAGTGGTATACCAAGTCCAGAGAATCCCCTAACCTCAACATCAGATAAATCCATTCATTTTTTTTTCCTTATAGCCTTATCTCTTTTCCCCTGACAGACTTATATAAACTATAATCACTCATATGCTCATGGAAACAATATATATATATATATATATATATATATATATATATATATATATATATATATATATATATATATATATATACATCTTTAATCTGTGCATCTGTGACATCTGATTTCTACTCTACACAATCCGTGATTACAACTTATATTTATTTTATTTCATTCTCTCATATTTCTTTTTGTGTTTTCTCTTCGATTGACAAAGACCACTGTGTGGTTGAAATATATCATTGTTTAAGTGCTTTTATGTGTTTCTATTTCAAGACTACAGTGTGGACTCTTACCAAGGTAAGTCTGTCAGTCTCCAAGTCCAAAAAATCCAAATAATCTTTACCAACCAAAACTAACCTAAATATATATATATATATATATATATACTATAATAAGTATTCTTGTGTATTAATAAAGAAATAAAACAATTTACAAATACAAGAATAAATATATATATTCTTATATATATGATACATATATATATAAATATGTAAATATATATATAATACGTTTTCTTATTTAATAATTTAAAACAACATAGGTTATTCAAATACAAGAATATTTATTAATTTATATTCAAAGCTTTTTGTTGGTAAACAGTACCAACATCATCAGGAATGAAAATTACAATAATGTAATTTATTATTTTTGTAATAATAAATACAATTACATTATTGTAATTTTCATTCCTGATGATGTTGGTACTGTTTACCAACAAAAAGCTTCGAATATAAATTAATAAATATTCTTGTATTTGAATAACCTATGTTGTTTTAAAATATATATATATATATATTCATAATGTTTTGTGATTAAAACTATATTTGAAGCCACAGAGAAGGCTAGGTTTCAAAAAGTAAACGAAGAACATTTTTTCATTGACTTTGTTTCTTCTAATAAATTTTGTTTTAATATTGATACTTTTCATTTATTCACTTGGTGTTCAGAATTTTTAAATAAATGTTTAATTTTCTAATGTATTTTATTGAAGCATAAGATTAATACTGATTCTGTTACCTTGTGTCTGTTATGTTGACGAGCAGTTCTAAATGTTTTAAGAACAACCAGGAAAAAGATTTATTTAAATTGCCTACTCCACTTATTCAATAATATTAGAATGAATCTGGCATAAATGATATTCATAGACTTTAAGTGGATTCAGTAGATATTGGATAGACCTATTAACAGAATTTGAACAAGTTTTACTTTAACAAAATATTTAAAATTTACTATCTGTCATGAAGTGAACAAAACAGTACATTATTTTATCATTAAAGAGAATTTATAACAAAAACAATTACGTTGTGGAAAGGTAATGCTATAATAAAAATACTACTCTAAAAATAGTAGTGGTTTAATTTACTTGAAGTTGAATAAGTTGTTCTTTAATAGCTACACCAAGTATAATCTCAATGTTAAAATAAAACCTTTTTGTGTTTCATTTTTTTTCACTTATTACACTTTGATATTACTTGTGACCACACTTTTTGTTAACTATAAGTTGTTAAATTGTTAACTTGAGGCTGAAGAAGTCGTAAGACGAAAACGTTTCCTGCAAGTGTAAGTTAACAATTTAACAACTTACAATTAACAAAAAGTGTGGTCGCAAGTAATATCAAAGTGTAATAAGTGATTAATAACCAGCTCGTCATGAACAGCAACATTTTTTTTTAAGTAAAAATTTTTATTTATGAAACTCCAATATCACTATTAATTTATGGTTGAGTTTTGCATGGGGCTAGAAGCTGAATGACTCTTCTTTGTGTATTTTAGACATAGACTCAATGTTTGACTCAACCAATCTTAACATAGTTTTGAAGGTTTAAGCTACCAATCATTAACACTTAATTTAAATACTACTTTTAAAATTTGTAGAATCCATTTGATCTGCTCAATAATGGTTTCTAATTTTCAAGTGACAGGTCTTTTTAAATAAAACTTTAGGAATTATTGGTACTCATACAAATTAGGTCACATTTATAAAAGAGTTTTTTCATTGATTTTGTTGTCCATGGCATTAAGCAAATTTTTATGTTTAAAATTAACAAAATAATGATTCGTCAATCTCACAATTAAAGTAAATTTATAAAAAAAAACTTACTGACACAAACATTTTCTAGAACTCTGATATACTGAAAGGCCGACTCGAACTAGGCAACACTGTTCGCTCAGGGCTGCCAATTAGTGCTCAGGAGTAAGCACCTTTTAACCCCACTTTGTGAAACCAGTTCTACACGAGGCAACAGTGCTAAACAAGCCTCCACGATTCCATACAGTGTATTGTGTTTGTTCACTTAATATGTTTTTTATTTTGTGTGTTGGTATTTTTGTAAATTTCATACTGCTCTACTGAGTGGAATCGCTTGTTCATTATACAAAATGTTTGGTTTAGAATAAAACTCTTGAATTTTGTAGTCCATTTCGTTCGATGAAACTTAATTAATCACTTATACATTAGTTTATGACTATCCAAACTTTAATTGGAACTTCCTTAAGTCTATGGAGCATGGGTCTCAAGGCAGCGTGTTTGTGTTGGATAGTTCGGATAGTCGGAAAACTAATGTAAAAGTGATTAGTTAAAATAAAAGTATTTTTTTGTAATAACTAAAATAAATTCAATTTAAAGAAGTAAAGAAAATGTATGTGATATAGTATTAACTATTATCTAGCTTTTACCAGCAATTATAATTTCACATTTAAAACCATTTTCTATTGTCACACACAAATTCGAATGTTGTTGGTTGTGTTTTATTAAAAACAATTCTCTCGAGTGAGCCATTCACACACAGAAAACAAAAAAATTGAAATATATTGAATAAGAAACAACTAAAATATAAAAAAAAGTTCATTCATTGGTATGACATATATACCACCTACTACAAATCAGTTGCACTATATTAGAAACATTTGAAAGAAAGCTGCTACAGGTTCATTTTAATCATATAAATTGATACAGAAAAAATACAGAACAAACATCAATTTTTACTAAGAAAATATTATGAACTCCATTTCAGTTATAAATTTATCAATGGGAAATAGAAGCTGCATGTATATCTGGGAGAAAATTTCATTTTCCATGTAGGGAACTGTATCTGAGTGTATTGCTATGTCAAAGTACTTGCAGAGAATTATTCTATTCATTCTTGGTGACCTTCTTACAGGTAAGTAGATATGCGTAATAGGTTCTTTCCACTTTATCTATCTATTAGATAAGTACTATAAATATCTATGTAATCAGATAAATAATAACTAATCAAGAACAATTATAAATTTAAAATATCTTATTTAAAAATAAATTTTCTTGGGAGTTTTCACATATTAATGTATTATTTATAGAATACACCTGCACCTTAGTTTAGGGAAATATGACCTACTTAAGCACAGATCATGAACAAAGGCTTACTTACTTACTTACTAGCCAATGCCCAGCCTTGCCAGGTTAGCCTATTGGCGGCGCGCTGACCAGTAGAGTCGAGCGATCTCCCTGTCTTCTTCCTCGTCCACAGAGTTGGCTGCTAGGGCCGGACACTGGGGTAGGTGGGCTATGTCTACCCTGGGATGTTGGATGACAGTGTACAGGTCGTATCTACGCTTAACCCAATGGGGTGCAGATGAGCTGCAAGGTAGTAGTGGCCAGTGGTAGTTCTGAACGCAGCTACTGCATTTATAATGCAATAATAAAATAATGAGCAACGGCTCCAAGATAGATACATGTCACTGAAACAATACACCATTTCAAAAGCAACTTAAAATGTCAAGTTCTGGATAACAAACCGTATTTAAGGATGAATTTGATATGGAGGCTGTAACAAACCACAAAATAAACGACATATACTTTTGAGCACACTATAGTAAACTTGTTATTATTACTGCTAATGGCTAAATCAATGCTTTACAGCATGTGTTTCCAAATTGGGGGATATGCCCCTCTTGGGGGGGGCGTGGGCCCACGTTGACGGGAGCGAGACCAGATGGAAAATAGCAAGGTAAATTCTCATTTAGTTAAATTTCAAGTATACAATTTATTAAAATTTAAAATTAAGTTTACACCTCAGATTTTTTTTGAGAATCTACAAAACTTCCTGTTCTCCTGGTGGAAGTATTTTTCCCCAATAACAGGAAACGTCAAAACATTTTTTGGAAGAATGTCTTTTCGGAGTGAATTACCCACCTTTTTAAAAATATCTGATCAAGAGTTTTTGAATCAACTGGCGTATAAGTTGGGCGACATAGCAAGATACTTGGCCAGCCAGTGCACAGTGACCTACTTGACTTAAAGTGGTGGGGAGCTCGACCCCCAATACTGGTTGAACCTCACTGCTATAGGGATCGGTCCGCCATAGCCACTGTGTCTTGATCATTATAGAGCCTAGAATGCGAGATAAGGGTAGACAGCTGCTTGGCCATCCACCTCTACTAGTTGACGAACTACTTCTTCAGCATTTCACGCGTATTGTATATCGTGAATTATACTTTTGTACTTTAATTAACAATTTGGCTACGTGTCCAAATCTGAAACTATCCAAATGTTTCTCAGTAACCATTCAAACGTAGAGAGTTGGGGAACTGGGGCATATTTCGTACCCAAACCAATGACTAATGTGCCAATAGAACAAACACTCCAAAACATGCTCACAGCAAACAACACTGCACATAAACTCACGCATGAAATCATCACATTCATCAAACTCACCACATTACAAAACTACTGTACATACCAACACAAATTCTACACACAGAAAGACGTGCTCCGTATGAGTTCTCCCCTTTCAGGCATCCTAGCAGAAATATTCCTACATCATATCGAACAACAATACATTCTACAGAACAACAATCATACACATAAAATAATTTATTACCATAGATATTTAGATGACATTTCAATATTATACAATGGCAACAAACGGCAAATCAAACAACTACACAATTACATTAATACCATACACCAAAACCTCATATTTACCCTCGAATTAGAAGGAAACGATAAAATAAACTTTCTAGATCTTACCATCACCAAATACAACACCAGACACAATTTCAAAATATACATAAAACCAACAACTACCGATATTGTCATACATAATACATCTAATCACCCACACAACACAAATACGCTGCATTTAATCATATGTTACACCGCCTAATTAATATGCCAATGCTACAGAAAGACTACGTCGAAGAACTCAATACAATAAGATACATTGCTCAACAAAACGGCTACTAACATACACTCATAGACAACATACTCAGGAAAATTAAACATAAACACCATCAAACGACCGCGCAGACAAACCACACAAAAAACAACAAATAGATATCTCTCACCTACCCCAACAAAAACAAACACAAAATATCCTCTACATTCAAAAAACTCCAGTACCAAATATTCTATAAAACAACAAACACTTTAAGACAACAAATTCAACCTTTTCAAAAAAACTGACAAATACAAACTCTCAGGTATTTACAAATTAACATATAACGATTGACCCAGCTATTACATCGGCCAAACCGGCAGGTCATTCTATACACGCTTCGAAGAACACATTACCCAAAGAAAACAAACAAACCCAAAGTCCAGCTATGCAAAATACATAAAAAACACGCAACACACTGACATACATAATAATTTAAATGTTCCTACACATTAAAACAAAGTAAAAAACTAACAATATTTGAAAAATACAAAATATACAAACACTACGCAACAGATAAAGAAAACATATTTAATGATCACACATTTTTAAGCCAACAGCCTTTTTCATTACATGGCATACAACCAAAATAACCCACCCCATTCCACAATCATGAATCCATCCCATTACAGCCTTTGTACCGAAACGATGCCGCCAGTAGAGGGTTAGCTTCTTAAAAGGAACGAATGTTTTGAGACGCGTCAGCAAGTAAGCCATTACGTATTCACTTAGTTAAGTACTTTTTAAATGTAGCAAAACCAATAGTTTGAGAAATTGAACTATGGAAAAATGGCGCTTGCGTAAAAAACAACCGCAGAAAACCAATGCCCACCTTCTCCGTTAATTTAGTTACTGATTATATTTAATAGTTGTACTGTAAATTAAAATTTCAAACTTTAAATTTGTATAGTTTACAATCTTTTTAATATAGTTCCAAAATCTAAGTCGGTGGAAAGGGCCCTAAAAATAGATACGCTACTGCTAGAAAGTATAGGCCTAAGTACTGTCGGGTGGAAGGGAATTACAATCAATGCGAAAGTCAACCCTAATTAGAAAATTGTTTTTGTATATGTATTATTGCATATTCATTACTTGTATGATCTAATGATGACTAATATTGCTGTCCAAAACAACGTTAATACTAATGTATTCCATTACAACTATTTTTACTCTCACTAGCAAGTATTTAGTTATACAAACAATTCTTTTTAACAGCATGTCAGTTATCGCGGCCAGATAAAAACTCAATGACTAACAACATATGTGTATTGTAATCTTTCAGAAAATAATTGAACAATTCCGCTGATACTATTTCAAACTAATTTTCAACCTGTCTTTCTCATTAGCCTTAAATATTTTCTTATTCGTTGATTGTAAAGTGAAAAACTTTATTCAAACTTGTTGAATCAAGTTTGGAGGGTTATTTTTATAACAAAACTCTAGATCTGTCTACCACATCTGTTGTGAATGACTAACCCGGCAAGAGTAGACGGGTAAAATCAGTTGACCCGAGTCCAAGAGGGCTAATAGAACTATTTTCTTTTTTACTCAAAACGGGAGCAATTTTTCGCGTCAATAAGTAGACTTAAACGGAAAATAAACGATAATAATAACCCTAATTTTTATTTATCGAAAAAAAAGTATTTATATATTACAAATGCCAAAAGTTATGAATATATAAGCCTAAATTCTCAATTTGTAGGCCTACATTTATCAGATTAAAAGATGTGTGTAAATCTTCTCGGCATTTCTTGGTTTCCAAAGATAGGACAATTTTTTTCCCGAAGCCTCTTCAGGAGATCAGGGAGGAGAACCAAAAACTGCTACCATTCAGTTCAAAACGTGACCCATGATCACATTAAGCATGGCGTCACGGGTTATGATAGTATAATAGCCGTAACAAAATCTTGCATTTTTAAACTCCGTGCTTATTAGAGATTAGTGCACAATACTCAAGCTTCATCATTGTTTCCACCTTAATACTTTGTTATTAATTCATTTTTTCTAACACCGCAAGCCCGCACCTTTGGTCCGATCACCAATTGAATTTTACAAACTAGCACAACTCAGTAAATGCCAGATACGTAGATGACATTACCTCCACATGCAATATTAGTTGCGATCAGAAAATGTCAGATACGTAGGCCTAAATGACATTACTTCCTCATGCAAAACTAGCAGCGCTCAGTAAATGTCAGATACGTAGTAGATATTACCTCCTTGTGAAAAACTTTCAGCGTTCAGTAAATGTCAGACACGTCAAAGATCTAGTAAGCGAAAATAAATATCTAGATAAAAGAAAAATAAAAGTGATTAGAACATTTTCCATTTATGCACACCCAGGTACACTGAAACCTTTATCATAAGATCCATGTCTCAACAATGACTTCTTTTAACAACAATGGAACATTAGGCCTAATTGTGTGTGTGTGTGTGTGTGTGTGTGTGTGTGTGTGTGTGTGTGTGTGTGTGTGTGTGTGTGTGTGTTTTGTGTGGGTGTGTGTGTGTGTGTGTGTGTGTGTGAAGTCATCTTCAGAAATAATACCAATTAATACCAAACAGGTCGCAGCTTCAAACAAAGAGTCGAGGAACACAAACAGAATACCAACTCAGCATTTTACAATCCCCTAAAAGAAACAGGACACAAATACACAGAAATTAACCATAACCTAGAAATCTTACACATGAACAAAAAAGGACCACATCTCAACACACTAGAACATAAGAATTTTACAAAGACAAAATACAAACATATTAAACGAACAAACCAGATACAAGTCACACATACTCTTTGATACTATCGAAAACCTGCCTTGAAAACCGTCACCGCTTAACCTAACAACTCCAAGCAGAAGACACTGATGAAGAACGCCACGGAGCGATCGAAGACGTTCTATCTCAGTAGGGATTTTTTAATTTACAAAATTCTAGTTCGGACAGTCATAAACTAATGTTAAAGAGATTAATTAAGTTTCACCGAACGTAATGAGCTTCAAAATTCAAGAATACCAATTAATTATTTTAAATGAAAATTGTCTCAGGCTGATAAAATAATTTGAATTACTAATAAACAATAAATTCATAAAAATATAAATAAAAATCTTATGATGTTAAATTTGTTAGATAATGTTAGGTACTTACAAGAAAACTTTGTACGTTTTATAATAAAAGATTTGGGTATTGTTTTTTGTTGTTGCTCAGGAAATAGGATAATAGTTAGTTATGAGTAATAAATGTCATGAGTCATATGGATAGTTTGACGTTAGTTTTACAAGTAAATGTCGTATGTAATAGTTAAATGATTCATCTATTTAGGAATAACAAAGAACAGGAAGTTTGAACACTAAATTTTTGTATTTGTTTCAATGCTATTTTTTACCTTGTAAGGAATTAAGGCAAGTTTATAATGTGTTTTCAGTTTTTAGCCAATATTATTTAAAATGCAGTTTTCATCAATTAGGTACACTGTAATTGTTTTTTATATTTTGTTATATTCATCAAATTTTGTGGCACCAGTTCACATTAAATCTTATATATATATATATATATATATATATATATATATATATATATATAAATATATATATATATATATATATATATATATATATATATATATATATATATAAGCAGATCCTGCTCGATAGTTCAAAGGTACCTGAAATAAAACAGGTTGTAGGGTAGGCATATTTTTAAACCGTTCCACTTGGTTGTTTCGACGTTAAGCTAGTCATCTTCAGGGTATGTATGGGACCCTTATTTTCATCTGGTGGTTTTCAGGTGTACAGCATACTACACAAACATTGTTATTTTACCTTGCGTATATAGAATAACCTTGATATTGAAAACTGTCAGACCTATACACTAATAAAGGACAGGGATGAGTAAATAAATATAAAGGCGGAGTAAGTAAATCTTGGCCGTTGTTAAGGCGTACTTGTAAAAGTTTTTTTCCAATTGATAACGGTGACCGAAGTACTTTCCCGGAAACCTTCGGTGGGAGTGCCCAATGTAACGCTCGAACGTATCGAGTGCGATAAGTGTGACTAACACAGCGACACAAGTTATACAGCTTCAGTCAACGAGCCGCCTTCTAGACACCAACAACGCGCCAAATACGCACGACATGGGTTTTACGTCGACCACAGTCAAGTACATCCTCTTCTTCTTCAACTTCTTCATCGCTGTAAGTATTTTATTTTTTTAACTTCAATATTTGTGACATTGTTCGAAGGAAGTGTTTTAGTGGTTGTAGTGTTTTGTTTAGGATTGTTTCACTCACATTAGATTTCTTCCCATGTACTTGTGTTTTTAGTGTCCAAGCCTCTATCGGATCTGTTTTAGTGCATAAAGCATAAGAATTATTCAATGTTTTGATGATTAAAACCTTCACTTGAACTCACTAACTGCAATTACCCAACAAATACGACTACGCTAGCGATTATGTTGCGCAACACTTTGACAATTGGACTAATTCCCATTTGTGTTTGTACAGTGCTAAATGCGTCTGCTAAGGAATGTCAGATAGTCATGTATTAAGTTATGTTTTAATCGTGAAAATACTAAATTTCAAGATAGACATCGAAATAATAAGTTTCAAAAATGTTAAGTTAATACTTATAACGATTCTATCCACTTGTAACCTTCCTTTTTCAAAGTAGATTAGTTTTACCGTGTTTAATTAAGGAGCCAACAGAATTATCATGTAAGAGACGGGCTGTACCTTTTCGGTCCCCCCTCAAAATATTTAATCACACAAGCTTAATGTTTTAAGAACGTGAACCAACCATTTATTAAAACAGATATGACATTTTCTTTATGCTATTAGGCAACAAACACTCTTCAACAAAATCACCAAACTAATCACAACATGGCTTTATTTTATAGCGCATTTCATACACAGAAATAAATACCTAAAAATGGGTTTCCTAGTTGATAATTCATCAGCTGGCATTTTTATTTCTCGTAACCTATAAAACTGTGCCTTTCAAACTTACCCTATATCCAAACTTAACCTAGCATCAGGCACCAGGCTTCGTCCCCCCCCCCCCAACCTTTTTTGGGGAACACGAAAATTTGTGAAAAATAAAATTAAAAATCAAGATGCATAAATTAATAAAATGGCTGGTGATGAGAGCGAAAACCATTGCAATAAACTAACACACATTGGAACTATAAAAGAAAACAATATTGTTTAAAACTCCTTTCAAAATTTACATTTAATTTGTAGTAAAATTAACTTTAAGTTTTTTATTTTGTAGAACTACCAACTGAAATATAAATGTTAACTCTCTTGCGATTTATTTCTTTTTAGTAATTTTGTGTTAATATTCGCTGTTAAAAAAATGGCATATGTTATTTAGGTGCGGTAATAAGGCAGACCCTTCCTCCCTTACAACTAAACCACCCCCAAAAACAAATTCCTAGCTTCATCTTTGCCTACTATTGAACGCCCTCAGTTTCCTTAGCCTATAGTTTGATTTAAAGTAGAATAGGAACGGGTCTGTGGCGGGGTTGGGATGCGGTGATGTCATTTTGAACGCTGTGACACTGAGCGACGAACGATGGCAACAAGGCTCACCGGCCCGGCATGTTGTGGATTTTCATTCGCCAAGACGGCGCTAGCCGCCACCCCTTCGGGGAAAGAGGATTTCTCTTTTGTAGAATCCTATTCTGTTTTAAATCAAACTATAATAATGGCAAGCATATTTACAAACACAATCTTAATGTAACGTAGAAACCCAATGAACAAACCTACAAAATACATAAAACAATACAAATAATCCCAAACAGTTATCCAATGCTGTTCGTAAATACAATTACAAAATACCCTACACTACACCAAACAATAAATAGTTTAAACTTGACATTACAAAGAAATTTATCGGCAATTCACTCTTGTCCCAGTTTCTAAACAGGACAAATAGATAGATCATTTCTCACGTATTTTATAAGCTGACACTTGGGGGGCTGCGGGGCTTGACGAAAGGCCGAAAACGAGGAGTGCTCGCAGGTGATTTTTAAAAATATCGACCCTTAGAATTCCGCTGACTCATTATTTTGTTACTTATAAATAATTCTTAATATATAGTAAAAATAGCAACGAATGTAAATACGGCGTTCACGGAAGCGTGCTAATGGGATTGTTTAAGGGTAGACCGTGATTTATGGCCCCGATGAGCGATGACGACAGTGCCTGATGCTTTGTAGACGCCTAATACAGAATTTCTACCTAAGATCCAAGTGCCATCTTATAAAGTTTGACCTTTATCATACCACTCACAAATCACAACAGTCAAACTTTACTGAACCAACCTCCTTCACAAACAATAACCACAAAAATATATCAAGAAATATATAAAGTTTACATAAACTTAATAAAACCTTGTAAGGGAAGTGTATAAACATTTCAATTAATACTCAACACACTCAATCCCCACAAGCAATTAATCACTTAATTTACTATAAATTCTCATGAAATCTCTAAATTTAGCTGCACCACCCCACATGAAACCGAGACTCCAGTGGCTGTAGTTGACAACGGACCAAGTACATTAAATTTAAACGCATCTCTTTAAATGTAAACACTGAAAAAACAAGAAGGCAAAATGAGCGTTATTTACAGTGCCGTTAAATTGCTCTATCAAACTTTACCTGAATATTGGTCATGTCAGAATAAACATGAAATATCCTTCAAGTGTAGTCCTATATATTTTTTAGGGTTCTACATGTCTGGTTCCTTCTGTATTTTAATTGTATATATATATATATATATATATATATATATATATATATATATATATATATATATATATATATATATATATATAACACCTACACTATACTGTATTTAAACAAGAATCTCACGTGATATATATGCGAGATGCGAGTTAACTTTCTAAAACTAATTATGGTGTCTTCATTGTCGAGCCGTAATTATATATAATTAAAACGCTAAATGTACGAAAGTAAACCTGATTCTAAAAAAAAGTGAAGAAAAATATCACTCCCTGTTTTTAAATATCGAGCGTACAAAATTATTTGATCACTCAAAATCAAGACAGTTTATGAAAAAATGTAAAACAACATAAAACCAATGTTTATTACAGAACTTTCAGTAACAACGGGATATTGAAAGCTTCAGCACCCTCCTATACTTAATAAACACACATAAATTATTATTGCTGTACTGTTATAGTCATGTTAATGATACTTTCAGCGTCTGATAAAACCAGTCCATTGTTATTGGTTTTACGTGCATTATCAGCTATCTAATACATTTCAAGAAATCCATCTAACAAGTTTGAAGCACTTCACACTCCACAGCAAAGATCTTCATTGTGTACTGCTATATTTTTGTTACAAATTTCCTTATTTTTTCATCCAATCTAACCTTATGTCACCTATTAATTACATGTATAATTTCTCTCTCTCTCTCTCTCTCTCTCTCTCTCTCTCTCTACACATACTCACACACACACTCACACGCACACACACACACACACACACACACACACACACACACACACCCCACACTCACACTCACACTCACACACACATACACACACACACACACACACACACACACACACACACACACACACACACTTCATTCTTTAATTTTAAATGAACTATTATGTATTGAAATAAAACATTATGGCCTGCATAAAAGAAAGGGAAGCTATCTCCAGACAATTGAGCATCTAATCGTTGGTTAGTTAGTCCACACATACAATGTATATCAACATATTCAGCATTTTAAAAGTTTGAATAGAATGCAAACAAAGAGACAAAATCAACAACAATGGCCTGGTCATTTCAGCATTAATCCGCTGATTACGAAATAACGATAATAGCTTGTATAGTTTATTTTTTTAGTAAAGCCAGGGTCTCAACAAAACATTCAATGTTCGGTGTTTTTCTTAGAGTAATAAACTTTGTCTCAAACTTTTTTTCTACAATTGTCATTACTAATAGTTCTTATATAAATTCTTCATAAAATGTTCCGTTTTTAAGTTATTAAACTTTAAAAATCCTAAATGCTCACCGTTTTTAAATCGGGACTGATGTTTTTATAGAAGTGTTTTTGGAAACAGGTTTTGTTTAGAGTAACAACTGTCCAAAAATTTGAATTTGATACATTTGACTGAATTCAATCAATTTATTTATTAACAAAATTGACAATCAAGTTATGGCTTTACTTTGCTTTCACTTGAAACGTCCTCTGGCAATGTTTGGTGAATTTACGGGCAAACTGAATATTTCATAGAATAGCCTATAAATGTAAATACCTCGAGTTAAAGACAGTAAGATGTTGTAAACCTAAATTAACACAGGTTAAAATTATTTAGGTCCGAAAAAGATTGGAAAAACGAAGTTTAACTTAACCAAAGTATGGTAGGTATAAGATTTGGCATTGCAAACTATAAGTTTACATTTCATTATTATTATTAAATTCCTTCTACTAGCTCAGACCACCTCATATATTGTACAGTTTCAGTCGTTGATAAAAATACGTCTTTTTTCATCCAATCAAGTTCAAATACATTCTTTTAAACTTTAATGGATGACAATTGATGTTAATATAGTTTTTTTCAAATATTTATTCAATAATTAAATTATAAAAAAATTGGGAGTATAGGTCGGATTCGAACAGAGTATCTTCAATTTCAAAGACTAGCGCTTTGGACTGTGCCAACGTTCTCATAGCTGTACATGTGTAATTTAGAGGTGTATATAAATCCTCCCCCCCCCCCATCTGGTTGTCGTAGAAACCCACATTGTACTAAATTGTACTAAATTGCCATGGTTATCTCACAATATCATAAATAATGCTCTAGTATTCAAATTGAATGAAATGAATAAAATAAACAAACAAACAGGATTAATGGTATCGAACCTTGCTTCACAAACAAACAATGCTAAAGGAAAGCTAAAAGAAACTACAACACGAAGCGTCCGAATAGTAACAAACAAAAATAATAGCCCAACACCATACATAGAAAGGATAATGTAAAATTCAAGGAAATATTGGTATTTTAAATACATATTTATAATAATTATAATTATAAAATAAAAAGGACCTAAAATAATTTTTTCCTGAATTAAGTAGGAATTTACTTAGTTTTTTTGTTTTGCTTGTTTATGGTCTTATTTCACACAGAACTTTTAACCCATGGACTTTAAACATGGATTTACAAATAACGTTTCATTCGTCGATGCATAACAGTAAAGAGGGAAATGATTTGTCCTTCATGAACTAAAATTAACAGCTTTTCATCAAAAGTGGTAAGTCTTTTTGTGTTGGCAAAGGCTCCTATGTACAGTCTATGTTATGTAACACCACACACAGTAATAATAATTGCGAAACAAAGACTCTTGTAAGAAAGCTGATGGCTTGGTGCAGTTTTTTTAAACCTATTCGTCCTCTAAGACTATTATCACTTACTAAAGATAATACTGAGAATAAAAGTATAAGTGAATAAAGTTGTAAGTTGGAGTTTGTAGTAGTAACACTCACTGATGATGATGACTTTGTCATTGAAACGCGTATGAGTAAATAAATGATTAATTTGTGAGTTATTGTTTATGTTTTTATTTGTTTTTTGTGAATAAAGGTAAAATTAAGGTAGGGAGATAGAACCATCTCGTGCAAGCTAAAGGCGGACCCGGTGGGGGGTGGGTAAGAGCTGGAAATGCTCAGGGGCTCAGCCGGGTTGGTAATTTTTTACTGAGAGGGAGATCCATAGAAGAGATAAAAATACCATAAGTTACCAATAAAGTATAAAAAATACAATTTACAGTTGTTGAAGCGTTTAAACCCAAAGTAATACTCATTAAATGAAATGTTCTTTTCACACAAAATGCTTAGTTGCTGTAAACGAACAGCAGTTTATTTCAAAAAAACTAAACATACACAGATTAGATTCAGTAGGCCTAGTTGGTTTTAACACGGACACAACAATTTATTTATAATGTATGCAAAATACAGGGTTGTATAGGCCTATGTTTGAAGTAATGAAGGGGCCAGTACACGTCTTTCTTCAGGGGTCCGAAATTTCTCTTGGCGAGCCTGCTAAAGGGAGATGTATTTTCCCCTTTATAAGATCGTGTGCGTGAAATACAGTCGAATCACTTTGTGAAAAATCGGTGTTAAATGCGCACTGCCAAAAGGCGCCAGTTCGCATGCGCGTTAGGGCGACAGCTCTGAGTGTCACTTCAGTTGGTCGTGAAAGCAGCAGGTGGTGGTCTACACGTACCTTTCCAAAAAAAATTTTCCTGTGTTTTGTTTTGATTTGTGTTTTATGTTATCTTTTATATTTTATAATGCACGTGTTTTTAGATTCTTTAAGAAACGGTGCAACCGGATAGTACCCGGGTCCTTTCTCTTGACGTGCATAAATGATTCAACTCAGCTGAAAGTATGTAGTCAGGCTAGTAGCGTTTCTACGTAGAACTTTCTCTTCCTCCTCCCCTCGCATGCGACCAAGCCCCACCCCTCATCCCCACATGCCTGCGCTAGGCGATTTTTTGTCAAAGTGATTCACTGTAGTCATCTTCGTCCAGGGGTCCGAAATTTCTCTGGGCGAGCCTGCTAAAAAGAGATGTATTTTCACCTTTGTAAGATCGCGTGCTTGAAGTAAACTTATTCTCTATCGGGGTCAAGAGATGACCTGTTCATTCCCTTGTAAGAAGAAGGTTAGGGATGGGTAAATGGAATCAGTTAATGATTGGACGTAATTAGGAATTAAGAAAAATTATACATGTGTAGGCAGAGTTGTTTCCCTGAAGAAAACTTACTCTCAACCGGTAGGAAAAGAAGTGTCTACTGGTTGTTTCCTTTGGGAAACATAGGCCAAGGCGTATGCATATTTACTTCTCCCTCGGAGACACGTCTAATTAGCCTAGTCCTGGTCATACAGTTCAACGAATAAAATGAAAAGAGCCGATCGAAGTTGATGAAGAGCTTGGAAATCAAAACGCCAAACTCAGAATCCCGGAGCTGTTTGACAAGTTTGCTTTACTTTACGTATTTACATTACTTTCTAATGTTTGGCGGAATAACAAGTCTGGAAAGATATTATCCATAATGTAACACCACTGCTCTAGTTTTGACCATATTTGGTCCGGTGTAAAATTAATTGCAAGATTACTTTAAGCTGCTAAACATTGCTCTCCTCAATCAATAGTCTATATTTACATTTTATCGTTACACTTTAAAAACATTTCTTTGAATCTTTTTCCCTTTAAAGATAATGGTAATGCTTGTAATTGAGGCAAATATTTTATCGAACACTCGAAACTCGCGATTTCAACAACGGATTTTCCTCGTGACTAAGTGGTTACGTCAAAAGTCGAACTGCGCTGATAACAAAATTTACGGAAGAAACTAAGGCTTGGTTTTGAGGTGACGCAAGGTGGGGTGACCTTGGCTTACAAAAGTAGGCCTTGGCGTAGGCAGTGGCTCTTGTTCAACAAGCTCCACTAAGTGAACAATGTTTATTGTTTCTAGTGCTTGTTTATTATTTTTTAAACGACGAAAAACAAAATAATCTTATTGTTTGGGAAAATCTTTTGCGGGTAGCGTAATAATTGCGGGTAACATTAAAATTGTGGGTACCTAATAATTATAAGTACCTAATAATTGTAGGTACATAATAATTGTGGGTACCCTAAAAATCGTGGGGACTTGAAAATTGTGAATACCTAATAAATAATAATTGTGGGTACCCTAGCATTTGTGGGTTCCTAATAATTGTGGGTAGCCTAACAGTTGTGGAGACCTAATAATTGAGGTTACCTAATAATTGTGGGTAGCTTAACAGTTGTGGGACCTAATAATTCAGGCGCGTATCCAAGGGGGGGGGCGGTGGGGCGATCGCGCCCCCCAACCCTCAAGAACTTTGGGTTAAAAATCGACAATATATTATTAAATTAGGACTTTCTATTAAATTAGACTTTTACTTAAGTTTATTCGTCTTTTATTGTAAATAAAAAATAAAATTTTAATTTTTAATTTGAAAATATGACGCGTTCCGTCGGCATACCCTCGTAAACGTCTAAAAGTTTCAACAACAGATAGCGCTAGTGAAGCTTAGTCTCGAACCCGGGCAAAAAAAAAACATGATTTTCAATACGTAATTTTGCAAACGTAATATTCGCAGTTGACTCCGGAATTGTTCGTGTTGGAAGAATAACTACTTATATTAATTAATAAACCATTTTTATAATAATAGCTTATTATGAAATTAATAATATTCTCTAGCCATAAGTGTTATCGAAACTGGAATAATATTTATTAAAAAGTCTAATTTGCTACGAATCTCTATTACGTTACCGATTTCTAACGCAAGCGTAGAAAGAACTTTTTCTGTTCTACGCACACACATACACACATATTATATTATGCATCGATCGCCCCCCCCCAAAGCAAGTCGCTGGAATTGTGGGTAGCCTAATAATTGAGGGTACCTAATAATTGTGGGTACCTAATAATTGTAGGTACCCTAAAATTTGTGGGTTACCTAATAATTTAGGGTACTTAATAATTGTGGGTAGCCTAACAGTTGTGGGACCTAATAATTGTGGGTAGCCTAACAATTATGGGCACCTAATAATTGTGAGTAGCATAATAATTGAGGGCGCCTAATAATTGTGGGTAGCCTAACAGTTGTGGGACCTAATAATTGTGGGTAGCCTAACAATTATGGGCACCTAATAATTGTGAGTAGCATAATAATTGAGGGCACGTAATAATTGTGGGTAGCCTAACAGTTGTGGGACCTAATAATTGTGTTTAGCCTAACAATTATGGGCACCTACTAATTATGAGTAGTATAATAATTTTTAGGATCTCATAGTTTTGGGTAGCCTAACAATTGTGGGGATGTAATAATTGTGGTCATCCAATAATTGAGGGTATTTAATAATTGTGGGTAGCCTAACAGTTGTGGGGACTTAATAATTGTGGGTAGTCTAATAATTGACAAAAATGGACTAACTTCGACGTTTTCAAGTTTAGATATGGGATTATAAAAATATATTTAGTAGTTAAAATGTTTTTTAATACGAACATAACCTGAATGCACAAAAACCCATATACAAACAGAACTTTTAACAGTACACTTTTTATACTACATTTATTTTATTTATAAACAATTTAGCAGCAATAAGTTAGTTATAAGTATGATGTAGGCCTAAATATGTGCAACGCTACACCTACGGCAATGGATGTGAACTGCTTTTACTTGAAATCCTTGTAGGTGACGTTAGCGACGTTTTGTTATAACCAAACCTATCCTAAGCGATTCGACCTGTCCTAACATTATACGGATCCTTTGTAGCCTCTCATAAACGAATATTTTAATACACCTAAATATCTCCGTAATCCCTGAATTGCTTGATCAAATCCTATGTTTCTAAAATAAGGATATTTTCCATAGCTAATTAACATAAGTTTAAGTAACCTACTATTTGTAGTCTACATTTAATATCCTTTCTTCTTGTTTAGAATATTTTTGTTTGTAACATGAGTAAAAGTTGGATCAATCTTGTCAAATATTACCATTTGCATCTATTGCCGAATACTACTCAAGATAAAAACATTGGCCAGATAAGATAGGATTTATGAGGTAGGCCTGCCTGGATTATCGGAAGCAAATGACATGGAAGAGTGAGAACGAAATTGTTATTGGAAACTGAAAAATAAAACGTTTAAGAAAAGAAATATCCTCTGTTAATATGTTTGAGAAAAGTAGAAAGGAAAAAGGAGGTGGCGTTTTGAAACGTTTTCTAATACGATTTTAGAAAATAACGAAACAAAAAATTTAGCTAGAAAAATCGAGTGAAAACGAAAATTAAAATGTAATCAAGAAGACGAAAAAAAATGTGTGCATTGTTTAAATAGAAAATGCACGGAAAAGGTGGTATGTGATATGACGTTATGCCATGCAATGAGTTATATAGCCTACAGTTTTATTTAATTAAGGCCTGAAAGAGTTTAGCAAGAACTTATTTTAAAGAGAGAACTGAAATCCGGGTAATTATTTCACATGTGTAGATGACTCAAGAAGCTTTCTAACCTATGTATATCTTTTTCATTTTTAGTT
The DNA here is from genome assembly GCA_036971475.1 of Prosapia bicincta. Taxonomy (NCBI): domain Eukaryota; kingdom Metazoa; phylum Arthropoda; class Insecta; order Hemiptera; family Cercopidae; genus Prosapia; species Prosapia bicincta. Next base: position 48,994,063 of record JBAIZL010000006.1, read on the forward strand.
TTAACTGTAGAATGATCTCCATAATTCTAAATCATGACACACCTACTGAAAAAAAGAGCAAGCGTCTAGGTGGCGATATAACTTACTAAAGCATAAGCTATACTTGGAAACCAGATGGAGATTATTAGTGAGAATTTTAGTTAGTTTTGGGGATTCTTAGTAATTAAGTCACAGATGTGAAATTAACAAGAAACTGTCGCAGCATTTAAAGCGTTATATACCTAATCCAATAGTCTCTAAGAAATTAAATTGTATACTATAGGAAAGCGTTCATGTTAATAATCTTTTGTATGTGGATTCTACTGTTATAATATATAATATACGTTACATAAAAATAATAAAATAAAAATATTAGGTTGTGGCACTCGGGGGAGTGTGGGCGTAAGTAAAAACTGTTACAGTCGTTTCGTTATACAGAAATTTTGAATTGATAAAAACATTAAATTTTGTGTAATGAGAAACTATCTAATCAATTGTTACCAGACGCGCCTAAAACTGATTACATTTTAAAATTTGGATTAAAAATACAGAACTTATTATCATCATTATATTGAATTATTTGTATTGAGATTTATCAAAATTTAAATAAATAAATATATTTATTAACTTATCAAAACTATTTAATAATAACGATTTTTCTTAACAATGTTCAACAAATAATCTCCAACAACGTGTTAAAACAGTTGTTTTATAACATAACCTATAATATAAAATCAGCTGATATATGAAATCACATGTAATATCATTCAATTCACTGTGAAGAAGTGTTTAATCTTGTGCATTTCGGTCCCTTTGTGATTATTCTCAGAAACTTATTCTGGAACAACTGTAGTCGGCGTGTTCGTGTATCCCCGCACGGCCCCAAACGGGTGAAGCGTAGGTGAGAATAGTGCGCAACAAAGGCAGGCAACGTATATCGAGGTGGCCGCCCGTAATGCAACCGGGTTTGCATATCAACTGATCCCAGAAGGCGAAGCAATGTAAGGCAAATACTGCCTTTTGATAAACTGTTAATAAACCGTTCTTTATTACACAGTTTATTAAAATATACAACATTTTTAATATGAAAGGAGTATCATTTGAAAATGATTTTAAACATAACCTCCAAACAGCCTTTAAGTGAAGACAAAAACAGCTGTTGGCGTTAACCTACTACCATTTTTTTCTTTCGGATGTGTTCGGGATCACTCGGGACAATTGATCTCTAGAATATTATACATTATCGTGGGAATTTTAAGTTGTAAAGACATTTTACCGATTCAGTAACACCCAATGTGTTCACATACTGATGTAGGGGGTTTCGATTCAAATATGGATTTTTCATTCAACATTTAGGCTAATTTTAAACTACTTAACTAAGTGAATACGTAATTGCTTACTTGTTGAC